>JASDQU010102583.1:350634-370590 GCA_032191745.1 Picea mariana | reverse complement strand
GCATATAAATCTCTTCCTCCAAATCCCCATGGAGAAAAGTTGTTTTTACATCTAACTGTTCAAGATGCAAATCTTCTACTCCCACAAGACTTAAAATAGTTCTAATTGAAGTCATTTTAACAACAGGAGAAAATATTTCATCAAAATATATACCTCTCTTTTGTGCAAACCCCTTTACAACAAGTCTAGCCTTGTACTTCTTTTCTCCTCCATCTTCTTCCTTCAACTTGTAAACCCATTTATTCTGCAATGCTCTTTTTCCTGCAGGTAACTAAACCAAGTCCCAAGTATGGTTATTTACCAAGGAATCCATTTCCTCTTTCATGCCTTGCTCCCACTTCCTTTTGGTGTCTACCTGCATTGCCTCTTCATAACATTCTGGTTCACTAGAATCAGTCAACAATAAATAATACAATGAAGGAGAGTATCATTCATGGGGTATACTTAACCTGGTAGATTTTCTAACAACACTTGTAGGTGTTTGAGGTATCTGCTGCTCCTGTTGTTGTACATTTTGATTTTTTGGTTCCTTTGGAATTTCTTTTTCAGTGATCTCATCAAGCACTGTGTGTTCTTGTTTTTCTTTTTCCTATTTCTTTCCCTGCAACTGATCTTTGTACATGACCTTCTCTTTGAATATGACATCTCTACTCCTAATGATTTTGTTATTTTCATAATCCCATAAGCGATAACCAAAATCATTAACACCATATCCAATAAAGGTACGCTTCTTGGATTTTGCCTCAAGCTTTGTTCTATTTTCTTTATCAATATGGACAAATGCTTCACAACCAAAAGTTTTCAAAAAATAATAGTTTACCTTTTTTCCTATCCATTCCTCCTCTGGAATTCTACCATCCAAAGATCTTGAAGGTCCTCTATTTATTAAGTAAACAGAAGTATCTACAACATCTACCCAAAACTGTAAGGGCAAACCAACATGCAATCTCGTACTCCTTGCACGCTCCATGATTGTCATGTTCATCCTTTCTGACACACCATTTTCTTGCGGTGTTCTTGGAACTATCTTCTCTCTACGAATCCCATGGTATGAACAATAATCATCAAACTCCTTGCTGCAATATTCACCTCCATTATCTGATCTGAGACACTTCAACTTTTTTTTCGTCTCATTCTCAACCAAAGCTTTCCATTTCTTAAAAGTATCAAAAACATCAGATTTTTGTCGAATGCAATAAACGCAAGTTTTTCTAGTTGCATCATCAATAAAAGTAATATAATAATGAGAGCCACCAAGAGATGATACCTGAGTTGGTCCCCATACATCTGTATGCACAAGCTCTAACCTTTCACTCTTCTTTTCTTTTTCGACTCTGAGAAATCTGACTCTCTTATGTTTTCCATAAACACAATGATCATAGAAGTCCAAATCAATTTGTTTAAGATCTGGCAACAAATTTCTTTTGTGAAGTATCTGCATCCCCTTCTCACTCATGTGTCCAAGCCTATGATGCCATAGTGTTGTATCCACTCCTATAGAAGCTAAAGAGATTGAAGAGTCAGTATTACCAGTACATAAATACAATGTACCTACCTTCTCTCCTTTCGCTATCACCAATGATCCTTTGATGACCTTCCACGTCTTTTTTGTAAATATGGATATACAACCTTCACTTTCCAACTGCCCTGTTGAAATTAGATTTTTCCTAAAATCTGGAACATGTCTTACCTCTTTCAACAACCATTGGTTTCCATTGCGTTGCTTTATTTTTACCTTTCCCATTCCAACAATTTTGCATGGTGCATCGTCACCCAAATGAACCTGTCCAAAATCACCTTGAACATAATCTAGAAAATGTTTCCTATGGGGTGTGGCATGAAATGAAGCCCCTGAATCTACTACCCAAGACTCAGAAATATTATCTACAAAAAGAATCAAAGCATCTTGTAACACATCACCTATTACATTTGCTTCCTGATTTCTCTCCTGCTGTCCATCTCTTTGTTTCTTTGGAGCTCTGCAGTCTTTCTTCAGATGTCCTTTCTTCCCACAATTCCAGCACTTTATCTTTCCAAGTCTGGATTTGGATCTGCCGTTCCTAGAATTCCCACGGTTCCTGAAACCCTTTCCTCTATCCTTTTGTCTTCCCCTATTCTCCATGTTCAACACATTTCCTGATGTCTCACCTATTCTTTTCTGTCGCATTTCCTCACTAAGGATAACACCAACAACATCATCAAATTTTAAAGTATTTGAACTAGAGACAAAGTTACTTACAGCCATGACCAAGCCATTCCAACTTTCTGGTAATGAGCACAAGATTAGAAGAGCCCTGACCTCATCATCAAAGTCCACTTTTATAGAACTTGGTTGATTAGTAACCGTATTAAAATCATTTAAATGATCTACAACAGACCCACCTTCCGACATCTTCATATTAAATAATCTCTTCATTAGAAATACCTTATTGGACGCCGAGGGTTTTTCATACAATTTGGTCAATGCATCCATCAAACCCTTCATTGTCTTTTCTTTGAAAATATTGAAAGCCACCGACGTTGCCAGGCTCAGCCGTATCGTTCCTAGAGCCTTTCTATCAAGAATCTCCCATTCTTCATCTTTCGTAGCAGTTGGCTTCTTTGTTATTCCGCCTAATGGTAGGAATAGATCCTTCTGATATAAATGGTCTTCCATCTGCATCTTTCATAACTGGTAGTTTTGGCCGTTAAATTTCTCGACCCTAAACTTTCCATCTTCCGACATTGCTCCCACTCGAACCAGGAACCCTCTTTTCCTGCGAGTTACCTTTCGCTCGGATACCAGTTGTTAGAAAAACAGGACTATGGAGCAATAAAATAAAACAAATGTGGAAACAAAACACAGAAGATACACAATACAATAGAGACACAGATTTACGTGGTTCACCCAGTGTGGGCTAAGTCCACCAAAGAAATTGTCAGGTCCTTCCTTTATTATTATCCAACATATGAAGGGATACAACCTACAACAAACCCGTTGTAACTTCCTCTTCTTTCTCTCACAGTCTCCTATCTTAGAATACAATATTCACCATCAACCATAGCCACAATACATTTCCCTCATAAAAGAGGGTTGCCTTCTAGGGAAAAAACCCCTAACATAATCTCTATCGTTAGATCTGCAACCTTATAATGAACGGTCCATATTTACAATGAAATTACAATACACATTTACAAGGCAATTTTTCCTTTGGGGGCTTCTCCCCTGAACCCCCATCGGGGGACGCTGCCCCCAAACCCCTACTGGAGGCCCACTTGCCCCCAGACCCCCCAGCCGAGGGGATAGCCCCCCCTCTGCACTCCCCCATGTGGAAGAGTGTACATACTTATGGGGTGTAAATACTTCATGGGGTATAAACACAGCTGAAAATAAAAGACCTCTGAATCAAGAAGATAATCAGGCTCCACAACCAACATTTCAGACTATATTTAAGCTCTCTTCACAATATTCACTCTCTCTCAAAAGTACTTAGGTTGGTTATACGTAAAATCACTCTCATTTTTTTTTTGGGTACAAGTGATCCTATATTGAGTTTTGTCTCCATAAAGCCACTCTCCCATTTGTATTTCTTCATTCTCCATTGCATCCTCTATAACTTAAGGGGAGGTGCTGAAATGAGGGTGTAATAGGTGTAATATTCACATATGACCATGGTCAAAATAATCATCATTGTGTATTAGTGTGTTTCTAGAGTTCAAATTAAAGCTAACCTAATTAAACACAAATGTATTATATTCATAGGTGGTTAATACTAACCCAACCATTCTGTGGACCCATAACCCCTCTTGGGGAGGTTGCCCTACCTCTTGAGTTATGTATAAATACACACTTAAAAGTATCATTTGTAATATTCATCATGTAATCTTCCCGATCTCTCTAATACATGTGATTTATCTTATAGGAACTAAAAATTTTAGCACAATTATGATTCTTCCCTCTAACACACTTATGACTCACCTCTAACACTTATCTTGTGTTATCCTAGTGTTGTTTTTCTCTAGTTTAAAATAGGAATTAATGTTTGGAGGTTGGTCTCATTCCATCCCTTCATTCTTTTATGAGTATCAACAAATCATATGCAAGTAGCACTCTGTGTGCTATTATACTCAACCATTGTGTTCTAGAAATATTTTTTCATCTATAAAATATGCTATAATATATGATATGTTGGGACTTATAAATTTTAATTAGCTTTAGAGTGTGTACTCTACTTTATATAGCTTATTATTATTTCCCTCTTGGTAATTATAAATATGTGACATGGTTGTTATTGCAAGGTATGTTAATGTGATCCTAGTTATTATAGAACTAAACAAGACATCATTGTGGGTAGACTGAAGGTAAGTTAATTTGTGGTAATCATATAATAGATTCAAATGATAGGTTGGATTTTACAACGTTGGTATACTTTTTCTATGTGAATAGCTAATGGTGGTGAGATTTTATGCCTGTGAATTGTTTGTTCATTCTTAATTAAAAAATGGACTTCTATTTGGGTAATGAATTCAAAGACATATTCAATGTAGATCACTTTATTATTTCTAATGAGGCATGAATATAGTTTGTTCATTCTTAATTAAAAAATGGACTTTTGTTTGGGTAATGAATTCAAAGACATATTCGATGTAGATTACTTTATTATTTTTAACGAGGCATGCATATACTAATTGGTTATTAGACAAATTATTTTGACTTTTAATTTATTCATTATATATATGAAATTTTTATTTTTAATTATAAAATATATGACGTATCTTAATTATTATTGATGGTATAAAGTTGATTATACTATTTTCATCTTCTCCTCATTATTGGAAATGAAAAAAACAATATATTTTTAAATGAAGGTGCGATTGAACATTTATATTCCTCTATTTCTAAGTTAATTGAATGGAATTTCATATTGTGGAGAGGTGTCATATCTTGTGCCCCTTATATCAAGGGTTATTTAACACTACATAAGCTTCCATGTATGATCACCTTCTTTCATCACCATGTCTTGACACATAAGCTTATGTATGACTACATAAGCTTCCATGTATGACCACATCTATTTTACTAGCCACTATATTATATCTGCATTAAAATATAAATGATAAGTTGCATTTATGTAATATATTTGACAAGCTATTTAGATATACACAATATGACATCCTAATCTAGTTGTTGATATGTGGTGACCTCATATGTTAGGGGATAATGGACCATTAATTGTACATTGAAATTTGCATTTACCAATCGTTCTTACACCTTAAAATATCTCATCTACTCCAAATATTTTCCCGTTACTCCTAATATATGTCCATTACTCTTTACAACACTCACACTGCAACATCCTTTGTTCTAAACTCTGACGTGCATTTTGGATGCTCTGCTATAAAAAAAATTGATATAGACGACCCTTCCACCGGTTATGCACCACTTCACATCCATCAAAATCAAACCAAGTAAGCAAGGAACATAGATTGAGAAATGTTTAACGTTGAGGTGTCCGTGATCCCATCGCTTTACACATCCATACGTACTGCCCAACACGACAAGACCAAATACGTATGAATTCTTACTTAATGAGTGCATGTTGAACTTTTCATGTGATCTCGATGAACAACAAATGGCTGCTAATCATGGAAAATCGACTCGTGAATCATGGCATGGAACCAACTGCATTGTGATATCATCATGGAAGATTTACTATTCTCTAATGTTGTCGACATCTACAAGAGATCTTGCTCTTAATCTCATAGCACTCTTCATATCATAGCAACTTGCCAACTCTTCATATCATAGTTAGAATACCAGCAACTTCATATCATAGTTAGAATACCAGCAACTGATCAACTGTTCTTAGTTCCTCGCTCATCTCGTTGTTGTTTAGTGACAAGTCAAAATAGAAATAAAAGCTTTGGAACTCTCACCAACTCTAGAGACAAGTCAAAAGAAAAACTTATTGGTCTCGCCTACCTGGCTTATGAGGGTACATACAAGGAAAAAAAAATCCTTTGGCTATTACATCGCTTTCCTTTTGAAAGTCCGAGGAGAGAAGCTTACCCGGGGTGACTTCACGTGGCCCCGCGGAGGCTACGGTCAAACGTGTTGTCCGACCATTGGTAGAACCAGTAGGGATCTATGGCAGGATCCTTCTACCGTTGCATAGATAGATTCCTTCTTCACGCATGCAATGGATGCAAAATGCCGTAAAAAGTACAGGGGGGAAGAGCAATAGGTATAGGGAGAGTAACAATGGAACTTGTCATCGGGAAAGTAGCACATAAAGGGGTTTGTTTGGGCCCTTCTCTAAAGTGTAGCTATAAAGAGAGAAGAAAAGGCCAGTAGTTGAAAGTCAGTCTATCAATATAGAAGAAAAGGCCAGTAGTTGAGAGTTGAGTTCGTCCGGCCTACACCATCCATTCAATTCCACCACCTGACTATGGATTCCGGGGTAAGGGAAAATGTCATGATGATTTGTAACAACTGAGGCTTACATTTAACACTTTGAAAGGCCTTAGGTAGGAATACCAACAGCTGCTCTACAAGCAATCAAAAAGAAAAAGTATGGGTTGAGTCTCCTCCTGCGACCTGTAGAACATGGATAATTAGGCGAGTGAATGTATGGGTGAGTAGGGAACCCCTTTTCTAGGGGAAACTATCCTGTATAGTGTCTTCCTGATCATGGTAATTGTTGTCCACTCCCTCCATATTTCATACTGTACATAAGACTAGGTGTAGGTTCCATTGAAGTAGATAATATAATATGGTCATATCATAAAGATTGATCGAATCCGGAACATACAAGAAGGTGTACAAAATTCAATCTCAAGGGATCTGAATTGAGTCTATTCAGCTGATAGAGAAATTCATGATACAAGATCCTCTAATAAAGGGTCTAAAGTGGGGGTTAGTACCCATACAATTGGGTGGTGGGTGCCCATGTCCGATCATCAGTCCCTCCCATGACATTTATCTAAGTTCATCAGTTCCTTCCATCACATTCTAAGTGGGCTCCATCCATCTCTCCAAATGTGCAAATCTTCCGAGGGGCCCTCGTAATGTGAAAATATCTCACTTACGACAACATGACCTAATGTGGATAAACACATAGACCCTAAGCTCTACTTCTTAAACAATCCCTTTAGCAGGTCCTATGGTTTATAAACAATTCTTTCTGTTCTAGGCATTCTATAAGAATACTTAATGGTTGTTCTATAAGAACACTTAATGGTTGTAGGAGTTTGAAAAGCTTATTCCTATCTATAGTGGAAGCTGCAGTTATGAGTTATCACCCATTACTTTATACTTTATAAATACTATATAAACAAAAGATACAAACTAGTTCCTCTTCTTATCTACTAATTACTATTCTTATCTAAGAAAGAGAAAGACTTATTATTCCTATTTCACCTACCTACTTATCACTCCGAAAGAGAAACATATCTTATTATCTTAACTATAACACTTCTAAACCCTCATCACATATATAATAATACCAATACTAACACTTTATAAATACTATACCTCATAACACTTACAAACCTTCCCTCACTATGAAGGAGAAAAGATCCTACCTACCTTGATCTAATTCCTATAGTAGCCTTATTTATAGTGGTGGTTCTCAGGGTTATCTCGCGTTATTCCCTTCTTGAAGAATATAGTTAAACTTGTTATCAAAATTTTCCCTTTAAATATGAACATTTCAAATTTCAATTAAATGTAATGAATAGATCTAATTTCCCATTTTAGATAGTTTTTATGTAATGAACCAAATTCTTAAGATATCATAATAAAATTGAAGTACACACCATGTACACCAATGTGAGCATGGAGCAAAACTCCAATATAGATAAGAGAGATGAGTTACATAAAAACTCCTTTATTAATAGTATAACCTCCTCCAAATATTCAAATACTTTCATACATCACAATTCACATGTCTCAATAATGAATACATGATCTCTATATATACCTATTCACACACTACACATGAGGCCCATTTACTATTAGGCCAACCCTGTTACCTATACATTTACACATTACATGTACATTTAGCCCCATATATGCTCTCATTTGGGGTCATATCATATAAAATTCAACTCCATATATGCCCCCCTTTGGTCATAACATAGTACCCTCCTTCAAAAAGATTTTTCCTCAAAGCTTTGCAATTAAAGGCTTCACTTGTGATGAAACCAAGTGTTGATCTAAGGAATGGAAAGTCCTCACTCAAGAATTTTCGAATCTTAGTAGGCTAAGGTAAGATGGGATGAAAAGTTACCTTGGGTTTATAGCCTTGCAAAAATATCAATCAACCCTACCGAAATATGTTCTTGGACCTTATGCTATTTTGGTGTTGTGTGTTTCAAATTAAAAAATAAATATAAAATATTTATAGGTAAATGATTACAATAATTAAAATGAATGAAATAAGAATATAACAATATGAAATTAGAAATACAAGTATCAATTGAGAATAAATGGAATTTATTAATAAAATATTTTATGAGTTACAACAAGAATGCCTCTTTTCAAACTCATGTGAGGGTGAGGACCAAGATCGGACTTAGAAGTCTAAGATGGAATTGAACATCATGCATAGACAACTAGTGTATGAAAGAAAATGACCAAGACTGAATACACTAGATGAACCAAGTCACAAGCCCCCAAGTCCTAACTCTGCAAAATAATCTTAATCAGACCTGGAACTTAATTCAAAAATCTAATAAAACTACACAGGTTGTCAAGAGAAATGAATGACCTTTTGAAGCATGTCAAATATCAATGCTTCCTAGTCCTTTCTTCTTTTCCACATTTAGAAATATCTTGCTATCAACAAGAGGATTTGGTCTTTTAAGAAACTCAGAAAATGAAAGTGAAATTCAAAAATGTCAATATGAAACAAGAGAAAAACTTATCAGAATTGTTTCTCTCTAATTCCTCATGTCCTCTTTGTCCTTTGGTTCTATTTTCTATTCTCCAAAAGATAGTTCCTCAAGTAGTTGAACTACTTTTAGTTACTAAAGTTAAATAACTTTAGTTAATAAAAAAAACAATAACTTTATTGATAAGGATAATTAATAAATAAATGATAACTAAATAGACGGGGTCTTCCTATATATGCACACTTTATCTCAATAAAAACAGATTTTCCTTGTTACTCTACCATATCATTAATAAAATCTAAAATATATCAACATCATATAACATACCAAAAACATGAAACTCAAACATCAAGGCATAAACACTTGTGTATCCCATAAAATAACATGATATTTAAAAGTTTCAAAAAAAAATATCAAGGTTCTGTCATCTTTCCTCAAATAGTGTTATGGTCAAAATAAATCCAAACATAATTAAAATAATTCAGGAAACTTTTTCTTGAAAAACCCATCCCTTTCCTTAATAAATTCCTCATATTGGGACTTTTTCTCTTCCAGTTGGGCAATTTCAGGATGCACTTCATGTAAAATTATCTTCCCACTACCTGCTGATTTAATCTTTGAATGAGCAGAGGAAGAGGATTTGGCCATGCTGGTAAAAGTGATGTGTTGCTTGCCTATATCAGTCTAATATCAATGTGGCATGGTCTTATGATCCTTTTGAGGAGGTATGACTCATATGTAGTAGTTGTGTGAACAGGTAATACGAGATGAACTTGAGGTAAACGAATTGATGCACTGGCAACAACAATATGAATAGGTGGAGGAGGGGGAAGCATAGGCCACTAATTTGCACCTAAAGAAGGATTAGCAGATAAGTTACCCCATTTTTCAACATGAGATTGTAAAGGGGACTCATGAATGTTTACAATACTAGGGTGAAGGTGTAGGATAGCATTAGGGGTTGCTTGGGGTTGTGGAAAGGTTGGTTGATCACCAAGGTTCAAGTGCCCTATTTGTATCAGTTGTTGGAACTCATCAGAGTCAACATAAAAATGAATAGAGAAACTTAGTTTTTTATGCCCCCCGAGCTACCAGAAAGTGTTAGGTCCTCAGGCTCTTCTTTCTTTGTTTTCTCCATTTTCTCCTCTGTTGTTGCCCATGCTGAAGAAACTCATCTAAAACCATAATAATACAATTAGCACAAGTATGAATAACAATAAGATAAGACATCAAATACCAATTTTCATTATGATTAGATTAGCTCTGGCATAACACGACTATGCAACACAAATGGAATATGAAAAGGGAAAATGCAATAAGGAAAAAATACATCATCCAACAACCACATCCAACACTCAAATCTTGATACCATACATGCGGATCATTACTTCTATATGGAATATTTCCCATAATTTACTTCAGAATATATCCATAAGTATTTACCAATCAACCAGAATAATTTTTGAATCCTTTTATATCTTTAAACTATGTTCTTTTATAATGTTTTCCATATCAAATATATTTTTATCTTATGCGTATTATTTAATTATATAGATAGGACTAAAATGAAAAAAAAGGGATTTAATGAAAATAATTTTAGGAAAATTACTTATGTAAAGTGAAAAAGATGAGGGAAGTTAGATCTATATAATTAATATATAATCTCTTTCAATCAACTTTGCAATATCATCAACTGAAGATTGTCTTTTGTTTTTCCTCAGAAAAGAGCACGAGAAACCCTCGAGTACTTTCCCACATTTCGTGGATGGTAAATGAGGTAAATTGTTCGGCCTAATTACAACCCTAACCCGATGGGGACATCAAGTGAGGCCCTAAATAGGATCCTGCCAAGGATTCGATCCTGGAACCTCATTCGAGCAAACAATGACACTCATCCACTTGAGATAAATCATTGTGCTTACCGAAGACTGTCTTATTTTCTCTTACTCATCCAAATAAAAAATCAACCATTCCAAAAATGCTTCAAAGCCAAATCTCATCATTCGTAATTGTTGTAACATAACTTTTGCCTTTTAAGAATAATGATTACACATTCAAATTATGCATATATTTCATGTTAATTACATAGACAGGGTATAAATGAGAACAAGAAGTAAAATGAATGGGACTTGAGGGAAAAACTTATGTAAAGTGAAGTTAATGAGAGGGATGATGAATCTATGTAACAAAGTTTTATGTCTTTTCATCACTTCTTTTAATCAAAATGTGGAACATCAATAACATCAGTCCTATGTATGCCCATCTTAGCCATTGTATACCTCATTCATCCAACATACACCCTTTATACCCTTTATATATATATATATATATATATATATATAACTGATATCTTTTGCCATATGTTTCGAATATAAACATAATACAATTCCATTTCGATCATCCTCTATTCATAGTTTAGAATTTGCAACAGCCCTATCATAACCAGTTATAAACTTTATAACATATCCATAATGTTGTCATCAACTAACAATGAAGGAAAAAGATCATTGATCTTCAAACAAAATATGGTCATATAATTTTTCAACCTAGAAAATATATCAATTGAAACCTGAATAGATCGTGGTCAATGATAAGCAAAACTACAACTCAACTGGTAACAAAATCAAGTATATGAGTTTGAAATATGTGGGTTCAAATATCATAATCTATTGCTTATGGAAATGCATTTTGAAATCCACAATTTCGATATTTGATTCCAGACTCAAAATGAAATTTTCAATCAGTAGACTCTTTTCAAAATATTCGCAATCATATACCACAATATGTTTATTATTGAAAAGAAAAAGAATGTGGGACAATGGCTCAAACCATCTGTGTTTGGATCTTGGAAGTTGATTACCCGACTAGGGTTCCAGGAATTCATCTCTTCTATCGAACCCAATAAACCCAAGAGCAAGGCCGAGTGCTAATTTTGAATATATATACAATACTTAAGAACTCAAATCAACCACTGGTTCCAGGCATCATAATAATCACAACCATTGTCAAACATATGCACTTTTGTATCAAAATAGAATTATGGGTAGAACCCAAAAAATATTTAAGTGAGTGGGTTCCATTTATGTATCAAAATCCTTTATAGAAAGGGAAAACTCATTATGCAGAGCTGAAAAATGAAATCATGGACACTTCCAGGTGCATATATTCTATTTACACTAGTACATATGGGCGGAAAAATCGACAGTATGTTGTACTGTCGAATTTTCTTTGCAATTTTCATATTTTTTTTAAATGCGTGATATTCATCGGATATCCGTCGAGCATGGACTTGGATATCCAATGGGTGTTCAGTTTGACCAAGTCAATTATCCATTCGTTGGACATCCAATGTGTGACCAATTCAATAAATTTGGTGTCGGATATCCGATGGTCAACGAAGTCAATGTTTTTTCCTGTTAGACAACGTCTCTCTGGTAAAAAATATAAAGAAGTATGAAATATTAGATTCGTTCAACATTGTTGATATACTATCGATGATTTGCAGAGGTTATAGGGGATTTGTTTGGTCAAAATACATAATTTTTTTATTTTGTTAATTGCATTACAAATAGTTAAACTAGGGAGGTTGATTTTTAGGGTTTAGTGGTTAGCAGGTTTAAGGTTTATGGGTACAAGGAGTAAGGGGTTAGGGGATAAGATTTTAGTGGTTTAAGGGTTAATAAGGCTAGAATAGGGATCAATGGTTTAGGGGTTAGTGGTTTATAGGTTAGGTTTTAAAGTAGGTTTAGAGGGGGTTTGGGGCCTAGGGTATTATAGGTACTTAATTGGGTTTTAGGGAGTAGGGGTTAGGGTTAGGGATTAAAGGATTAGGTCAGTTTAGGGTTGGGGTTAAGGTGTTAAGGATTACAGGGATAGGGTCCAATAGGTTAGGGGTTAATGGTTTAGAGGTTAGGGGTGGGTTAAGGGTTAGGGATCAAAGGGCTATATAATATCTGATCTCAACCCCTTATATTCGACAACTGCATGTTCATCAGATTTAGGGTAGGGTTTATGTTAAGCCCTAATATTAGCTCATTACCCCTTAATTGGGGCATATTATATTAGTAATTTTATTTTATTTATGTCGGCTTTAGGCCATTAGTTGTAATTATACCTCCTAGTCTCCTATATATACCAAGGAGACATTTTCATTTTGAATCATCTTGTACTTGAACATTTAAGTGGGGTAAAAGGAGGTTGTCCCCTCGAAGAGGATTATTATCTGAAATTATCTCTTTTTCAAGGAGTTGAGTACTTTTTATGAGGTTTTTCTATGCTATATTGATATTTGGTTCTTAACATATGGTATTAGAGCTCAAGGTCCTGGGTTTCATTGCTACATCTGAGATACCTTGGCCTTTTCGCTATATATTTTTTGCTACAACGTTTCAGAAGGAACATGTTGGAGGATATTTATCAGATAGATCAAGGTACATTGGGTTCAAAATTCATCTCCTGAGACCTTATACTTTCGGATATACAACCTATACAAGATAGGGTTCTGGAATCATCCTGAACTGAGTCATTGCGTAATTTTCGCTATAAAAACTTTTATGTAATGTTTTAGACCTTGAAATCAGAAGGCTATTTACAGAAATTAGTAAGGTATCAGTGGTAAAAATTTCAGCTTCTGGGTCATCTTAAATTTGTAGACACACCCTGTGTAATATAGGGTATCTGACTAGTCCTATTGACTAGTCTCAAGAAGGTGTTCCAGATAAAAAAATAATATCTTCTTCCTAGAGTATCCAAATTGAGTGGGAATGGTTTCATTGGATCGTGGATAGTCTGTAGTATTTCTAGTGTGATTTTATGAATTTTATATCAATTATTTTGTGTGGGGCACGCTATACAAGTGAGATCTCCTAGAAAGGCCAAAAATCAGCAAGTTGTGGGGAAGTTACTGTAAATTCCACTTGGCACATCCAATTTTGATCAGACCTGTGGCATTGCAGAGAAGAAATATCAGATAACTACATAAAAGAATTTTTCATACCCAGAAGGGTCAAAACTTAGGAGATACAATAGAAGAAATATTGTCTAGCAGAACCACCTCAAAATCAAGGTTCAAAAGTGATACTTGGCCAACATGCCACCCAAAAAGGGAACTTCTACACCAAATAAGCCTCCCGAAAATACTACTTGGACTCCTGATGAAGGTGAAGAAATGCATAGGGACATAAATTATTAACAAAAGAAGATAGTAACAAAATATGAACTACAAGAGATGATGGAGGGTTTAAAAGGGGAGATCATGGAAGTGTTGAAAAATTTTGTAACAGAGAAGACACCTGAAAGTGAAAATGCATCCCATGAAATTCATGATGAGGACACAAGGAAGGTGAATCAAGAATGGAGAAACTCCATCTTTGGTTTGAAGACCAACCACCTTCCTAAGATTGATATGAGGAAGTTTGATGGCAAGGACCTAATCACATGGATACTTCAGATGGAGCAATTCTTTGATCTCCATAATGTGCCACATACACAAAAGGTACGAATTGATTCTTTATATTTAGAACCTAATCAATTTGTATGGTATCGATGGATTTTTTCTCACAAATCACTCGTCACTTGGACAATTTTCACAAAAGAAATGATAGCACACTATAAGCATACAAGGAGTAATACCTTCTTTAGCCAATTGATAAATCTCAAGCAAATGGGTTCAGTTACCGAGCACATTGAGAACTTCCAAAGATTGAATATAAAGGTAACCGATATTCCAGATGAGCACTTAATTGATGTATTCATAGGAACTTTAAAGGATAATATTCAACATGAGGTTCACCTTTGGGAACCCAAATCATTGGAGAATGCATTTAAGGTGGCAAGAAATGTTGAAAGTAAAAATATGGCTATGGCTACTAGAAGGACCAATCCTAACATCTATAGAGAGAACAATGCTCCTTCTTCTAAAACAGCTCAACCTACAAGGTTGACAACTCAACAATTGGAGGAAAGAAAAGAAAAAGGTTTATTCTTTAATTGTGACAACAAGTACAGTAAGGGACATAAGTGTGGTGAGAAGAAATTATTCTACATAGATTGTGCAGAGGAAGAAGAACAAGAACAAGAACCATCTCAAGATGAAAATGTAGAAGCAATTTTGTTTGAAGAGTTGACTCCCATGATATCGTGTCATGCATTGGCTAGAATTAGCACTCCTCAAACCCTAAAGATCGAAGGATACATCAAAAAGAAAAAGGTAATAGTCCTAATTGATTATGGCAGTACTCATAATTTCATTCACTATAAATTAGCCAAAGATCTCAATTGCTTTGTATATCCAACGCCATAGTTTCAAGTAATGATTGCAGATGGAGGAACTATCAATTGATTAGGAAAATGCAATAAGATCAATATTACTATGGGGGAATATGTAATGAATAGTCCAATGATTTCTATACCCATGGGTGGTGTAGATGTTGTACTAGGAATCCAATGGTTACAAACATTAGGAATGGTGGCTTTTAATTTTCAAGAACTTTTCATGAAATTTTCATTGGAAGGAAAATAAATTGAGTTAAGAGGTATCATTGGAAACCCAGTAAGGCGATAATCTCTAACGGCATGACAAAATTATTGAAAAAGGGGCATCAAAGTGTTATTGCACAACTATGCTCACTAGATGTTCAAACATCTAAGCCATATATTCCTCAAGATCTCCAAAAGATCATTGATAAGCATTCCAAAATATTTGAAGATATTCCCAAAGGTCTTCCACCCACTCGAAATCATGATCATAAAATTCACCTAATTCCTGGGAGTGTTCCTCCTAACATCAGGCCATACAGATACCCTTATGCCCAAAAGAGTGAAATTGAGCACATGGTTGAAGACATGTTAGAGGATGGCATTATTAAACCTAGCCAAAGTTCTTACTCTGCACCAGTGGTAATGGTATTCAAGAAAGATAGCTCATGGCGTATGTGTCGAGATTATAGAGAGCTCAACAAGATCACTATTAAAGATAAGTTTCCCATTCCCGTCATTGATGAATTGTTACATGAACTACATGGAGCAATCTATTTCACAAAATTGGATCTATGTTCAGGGTATCATCAGATCAGAATGAAGGAAGAAGATATCCCAAGAACAACATTCTGAACTCATGAAGTCCATTATGAATTTTTGGTCATGCCTTTTGGCCTTACAAATGCACCTTCCACATTCCAAGGGTTGATGAATTCCATTTTCAAGCCCTTCCTTCGAAAATTTGTGTTAGTATTTTTTGATGATATACTAATCTATAGAAAGTATTGGGAGGATCATGTGCGGCATGTTGACAATGTGCTACAACTACTAAAGGAGAAACAACTATATGCCAAACCATCCAGATGTTTCTTTGGAGTAAAGGAGGTAGAGTATTTGGGTCATATTGTATCTCATGAAGGTGTCAAGGTAGACCCTAACAAGATTAAGGCCATGATGGACTAGCCGATTCCCAAAACATTGAATAATCTTAGAGGATTTTTGGGTTTGACAGGTTACTACCGCAAGTTTGTTTGGAACTATGGAAGAATAGTAGCACCTTTAACGACACTAAATAAGAAGGATGCATTTTCATGGACTCCAGAGGAAACTAAAGCTTTTGAACAACTTAAAGAGGTGATGTGTAAAGCTCCTGTCTTGACCACTCCAGACCACAAAAACCTTTATTGTGGAATGTGATGCCTCGGGAAATGGAATTGGTGCTGTCCTAATGCAAGAAGGAAGGCCCCTGGCTTGTAAAATTTGACCACTCAAGGGAAAGGACTTACACAAACCCATTTATGAGTAGGAAATGATGGCAATACTACATGCATTGAAGAAATGGCATCCTTACCTAATAGGTAGGCACTTCAAGGTCAAAACAGATCATGATAGTCTTAAATACTTCTTGGAACAAAGACTATCTTCAGAAGAACAACAAAAATGGGTAACTAAGATATTAGGTTATGATTTTGAAATCGTCTTTAAAAAGGGGAAGCCAAATGTTGTGGCAGATGCACTCTCAAGAAAGGATGAAGATGTTGAGGCCTTTCTCTGTGCTATCTCGATCATCCAACCCGATTGGATAATAGAAGCAAGGGATGAATGGAAGAATGACGAAAAAGTGTGGACTCTCATTCAAAGGTTGCAGCAGGATTCCAGTGCATCAGATACATTTACATGGAAAAATGATTCACTATGGTACAAATATTGCGTATATTTATGTAAGAATTCCCAACTCAAACAAAAAGTACTATTGGAATTGCACACCTCTCGAGTAGGAGGGCACTAAGGATTTTTGAAAACCTACCATAGAGTCAAGAAGGATTTTTTTGTGGATGGCCTTAAAATTGATGTTCAAAGGTTTGTGGCAGAATGTTTGGTTTCCCAAAAAAATAAGGTGGAAACAATTAAGACCCCAGGTCTTTTACAACCATTATCCATCCCAAGTCAGCATTGGGAGGAGGTTTCCATGGATTTCATCACAGGGTTACCAAAGTCTGAAGGAAAGAGTGTCATCATGGTGATTGTTGATAGACTGACCAAGTACACACACTTTTGTGCACTCTCTCATCCCTTCAAAGCTAGTACAATTGCCACTGCATTCATGGAGACAGTTCAAAAGCTACATGGAAGCCCAAAGATTATTGTAAGTGATAGAGATCCCATCTTCACCGGACATTTTTGGACATAATTATTTTCTTGTTTGGGTACTCAATTGGCTCATAGCTCATCCTATCATCCTCAATCTGATGGAAAAACCAAGATAGTGAACAAATGTCTGGAAGGCTACCTTCGTTGCTTTGTCTTTGATAAACAAATACAATGGTTCAAATGGTTACCCTTGGCAGAATGATGGTATAACACTTCCTTTCATACTGCAAAAAAAATGACACCATTTATGGCACTTTATGGATACCACCCTCCTTCCATCACTTCTTCTCTAAAATAAAAATCTAAGGTTCAAGCAGTGGAAGATCACATCGAGAATCAACAACAAGTTCTCCAAATGTTAAAGGACAACCTGACCATGGCACAAAATCGCATGAAACAACAAGCAGGTCAACATCGTAGTGAAAGAAGTTCTGAAGTAGGGGATTGGGTGTTTTTAAGAATACAACCATACAAACAGATGTCCCTCAAGCAAGCCAAGAAGGATAATAAATTATCACCAAAGTACTATGGCCCTTATAAGGTGTTGCAAAAGATTGGTACTATGGCATACAAATTGGAGCTACTTGCATCTTCACAAGTACACCCAGTTTTCCATGTTTCATGCTTAAAGAAGGTTATAGGCGACAAGATCCCAGTTCAAACTATATTGCCAGAACTTAACGGGGAAGGAAAAATCATATTGGAGCCTGAAGCCATCACTGACACAAGAATTCGCCAGTTGAGGAATAGATCCATTTCAGAGTATCTCATTAAATGGAGGAAACTATCGGCTGAAGATTCGACTTGGGAAGATGAGTCTTTTATACAGAAGCATCCAGAGTTACTCAAGCATTGCGAAGAACACTTGTCTCAAGGGGAGGAGCATGTTAAGCCCTAATATTGGCTCGTTACCCCTTAATTGGGGCATATTATATTAGTAATGTTATTTTATTTATGTCATCTTTAGGCCATTAGTTGTAATTATACCTCCTAGTCTCCTATATATACCAAGGAGACATTTTCATTTTGAATCATCTTGCACTTGAACATTTAAGTGGGGTAAAAGGAGGTTGCCCCCTTGAAGAGGCTTATTATATGAAATTATCTCTTTTTCAAGGCGTTGAGTATTTTTTCTGAGGTTTTTCTATGCTATATTGATATTTGGTTCTTAACAGTTTAGTGGTTAACAGGTTTAAGGTTTAGGGGTACGAGGGTGTAAGAGGTTAGGGGTTAAGATTTTACTTTTTTTAGGGTTAATAATTAGGCCATATTATGGATCAGTGGTTTAGGGGTTAGGGGTTAGTAGCTTAGGTTTTAAGGTAGGTTTAGGGGATTTAGGGCCTAGTAGGGGTTAGGGATTAAGACGTTAGGTTGGTTTAGGGGTTAATAGTTTAGGGGGTTAGGGGGTAAGGGGTTGAAGGGATTAGGGGGAATGGGGTTAAGGTGTTAAGGATTATGGGGATAGGGTCTAAGGGGTTAGGGGTTAGGGATTAAATGGTTAGGGGTTAATGGTTTATAGGATAGGGGTGGGTTAAGGGTTACATATCAGAGGTTAAGGGGTTAGGGGTTAATAGGTTAAGGTTTAAGATGGTAGGTTTAGGGGGTTTAGGGCCTAGGGGATTTAGAGGTTAATGGGATTTTAGGGAGTATGGGTTAGGGGTTTAGGGTTAGGGAAGAATATAACATATTGATGAATGCAACATAATAAGAATAGGTTGTTTTTTTTTTGTTGTGACTATATATAATCAGACAAAGTGTCTCTCTTTCTACATGTCAATAAAAGTAACATTTTTTCCTATATTCATAAACATCTTGATAAATTGCACAAGCTTCATCATTGTTTTGTTTTATTTGTTTCCTCTCTCACCTAAGTTGTCTTTGTGTTTGTATTTGTTGACTTTGTTTTCCTATATTATATTTGTAAATGTTTGTATCGTTTTAATATTTGTTATATACACTAATATCAATTGTTTGTTTGTAATTATAAAGAAACGACGTCCTCGGGCACGCGATATGGAGAAAGAAGTGGATGTACAAGCACTTGTTTAGGAACATGGAGCAAATATTGAAGATCAAGTTAATGATCCTATGGAAGATGATGATGATGTTAATAACACAGTTGAAGAAGATGGGACAAATATATTGATCTAGGAGACATTTAATACTGCAGGAATGGATGATGATGAAAACCTACTTGATGGTTTTTTTTATATACATGTACTTGAGAACGCAAGACAACCTCTTTATGAAGGCTAAAAAACAAGTCTTCTCACTATTATATTGTTGTTGGTGAAATTAAAGGTTATGAATGGTTTGTCAAACACTTGTGTGACACAACTCCTAAGGTATATTGTAATATATTTTGTCACATTTAGTACAACATGATAAGGTTTTATTTTTTCATCTCTCTCTCTCTCTCTCTCTCTCTCTCTCTCTCTCTCTCTCTCTCTCTCT
>JASDQU010102583.1:337686-350562 GCA_032191745.1 Picea mariana | reverse complement strand
ATATATATATATATATATATATTCAATTGACAACCTGAAAAATTTGGATGTAATATGTATGATTAATATTCATCACATTAACCAATACCGATTTTTATGTTGTATATTGTTAGGTGAATTTTTGTTACCACCGTCAAATGTTTTACCTCGCACATACCGAGATTTACAAGCCATTATGAAAGATATTGTAATGGAGTATCAAGCCATTCATACATGTCTTGATGATCATATTCTATATTATGGAGAACATGCGTTGAAAGAAGAATGCTTGAAATTTCAAATTAGTAGATATCAAACCAATAAAGTAACAAAAAAGGTGCCTCGCAAGGTTCTTCGTTATATTCCCATAATTCCACGTTTGCAGCAATTGTTCAGGTGCAAAAGCACAGCACAATTTATGGATTACCATGCAAAGAACATAAGTAAATATGGTGTTCTTCGAATGTCTGTGGATGGATCTTCGTTTAAGAAGACAGAGGAAATATGGCCACATTTTAAATTCGAATCTAGTAATCTTAGGATTTCATTGGCAGTTGACAATGTCAATCCATTTGAAGAGCTCAAATCTACTTACTTGGTGTGGCCTGTTTTTGTTATCAACGATAACATTCTTCCATGGATGTCAATAAAGAGGGAGTACATAATGTTGGCAATGATTGTTACAGGTATCTGTTTAGAATATATGTTTTTAGCACAATAACATCGCATTTTTCTTGTTTGTTTCATAATTTTGTCTTATATTTTTTTTTTACTCATATATGTTCAATTATGTCTTATAATTATGTTTTATATTTTTTTATTTACTCATATATGTAGTAATTATGTACTATGTGTTAAATCAATTAGGCAAGTACCAAGTCAAAGATATGAATGTATATATCGGGCCTCTTATCGACAAGTTACTAGAGTTATGGAAGGGCATCACTATGTATGATATCTCTAGACTAGTAAATGCGCAAAGGGAATTTCAATTCCATGCAATGCTTGTATGGACAATTCATGATGCCCCAGGGTTAACACATTTGTGTGGTATGTTATAATGTTACACTGCACTTTAATAATGTACTTTAATTTTATGAAGTTCATATTATGCATGTTTTTTAAATAATCCCTTCATTAAACATACTTCAAATAGTTGATATAAAAGTTAATCCATCTCTTGCAGGTCTTCAAACAAAAGGTAAATTTACATGTCCAGTTTGTGGTCTTAAGGTGAAATATCACCGTTCAAGAAGTTTAGGAAATGAGGTGTTTGATGAGTATATATACTTCCTCTCTATGAACCATAGGTATCAAAGTACCAAAAAACATATTTTCAATGGAAAAGAAGAGATTGGATTAAAACCACGGAGAAAGACACCTCATCTATGGAAGTTGTGATATAATAGATATCGTCAAGGTATGGATCAAATAGTATATGTATCATACATGAAATGTTTGGAATATTTTATATTTATATTGCATGTTGTTAATTATACTAATCGACATGTATAGTTGTAATATTTTTAATTATGCTTCACCATGAAGGTCGTCATGAAGGAATTAATAATGAGGTGCTTCCACAAGGAATGAAAATTTATCCCGTACAATTCAGTAGGCTCTCCTACTATGAGGACCTCTAAATTGTTAATTTGTTTGATGCAATGCACTTCAGGAAGAATGTAACATAAACCTTATGGTGAATCTTAGATGGAAGGAGTGACAAAGAAAAAATTGTCAAGATTTGTAATGACATTAAGGAGTCGAATCATGCAATTCAAAGTGTGATTCATTCAAATAGCGAAGGATAAAAAAATATAAGTGGTATTGACAGAGAAACAAAGAAAGGATGTAAAAGAGGTTAGTCAAAAAATTAAATTTCCAACTGGATTTTCTTCAAACATAAAGAATATCCTAACAAAGAAAGATGACTTGGGTGGGGTAAAAACTCATGATTAACATACCTTGATTAAGGTAATTATTTTGGTGTATATATTTGTATATATATTGGTGAAACATCTTGTTAGTGTTTTTTTTATACTAATTTGGAATAAATAATGATTCATTTTTTTTGTTACCATATGTTCTACCTCTATCTCTCCTAGACAACTTTGGAACCAATGTCAAACAAGCTATATATGATCTTGGAAAATACATGAGGTAAGTGGTGATTTATATGCAAAGTGTAATTTTTTCAATTCGTTGTACAACTTATATTTGACTGCATGTGTTTTACTTGTCATGTAGTACTATATACTTTTTTGTTGAAACCTGTGATTTTCTTGCATCATTTGTAGATGGTTGTCATCTAAAGAAATTGATATTGAAGATATAAAGTATTGGAGAAGACAAATTCCTCCTCTAATGTGTGAAATGAAAAAGTATCTACCTCCAATATTTTTCAATGCATAAGAAAACTACCTCATACACCAAGTTGAGAAGATTGAAAAGTGTGGACCTGTACACACAGGGTCAATGTGGATGGTTGAGAGGCACTTGAAATCATTGAAGGATTTGGTTAGACAAAGAGAACATCCTAAGGGCTCTATGGTAGAGGGATATATGGTGTATCAAACCATGGTTTATATGACTCAATATATTCCTAAAACAGTTGCAAGTATTAATGTGGATCACATATGTGTCAACTCCAATATCAACAAATTTGAAGGGGAGCACCTATTGGGGAAAGGTAGAATGAGGAAAGTGACATGTAAGCAGATGGTGCAAATTTATGAAACATTTGAATTTTTAGTATTTATCTATATCATACTTATTTAATTTTTAGTATTCTTGCATAACCCATTATTATGGAGGTATACCATGGTAATTGATTATATTTGAATTGTTTTATTTTAATACAGTTGGTCGAGAGTGGGATGCAATACATGTATACATTGAAAACAATCTTGATTGAATGAAGGTAGGGATTGAACGTTGTATACAATATAATAATGGTAGGTTATCATGGTATGGTGTGGCTACATTGGATAAAGAAATTGAACATAAAGGAGATACCAATCTTACACAGAGGGAAATTGATTTAGCATATGGTTTAAAAGATAAACATGAAAGCATATTCACCCATACTGTTTAGTTTTTTTGAATATTATATTGATGTATATGGCATGATTTGTTTCTTATTTTTCATAATTCCAAGAAGAAATATGTTTATCTATTGAAAATGCATTTTTTACATCTCTGGTATATTTCAGTTGAAACACCACAAGTCTATGTGGGGCAATGGCCGCAAATTTTGCATCAAAAAGTTGGATGAAAAGATTTTTATTTATTTATTTATTTATTTTTATATATAGTGGGACAAATGCATTATTTCAAGTTACTAATGTTTCCTCTAGAAGTGACAGACATCTAGAAGTCTCTAAAAGTCAATACTATGGGTATTTGGATGATATATTTGAGTGTGACTTTAAATCCTTCAAATTAGTTATGTTCGACGTCAAATGGTACATTCTACGAATGAATGAACGTGATCCTAATAGAACTGTTATTCAACATGCTAATGAATTTATCATGGTTAATACAAGGAATGTTGAGCTAGGATCAGAGCCCTATGTTCTTCCAAGCCAATGCGAATAGGTATTTTACTCAAAGGTTCCAGGTAGAGGGGGTTGGTCATATGTTTTTATATATGATCCAAGAGGAAGGTCGATAAAGTATAATGTAGTGGAAGAATATTATGTTGAAGAAGAATATGATTTAGAGGTGCAGTTAGTTCATGTGTCAGATGAATATGATGAAGAAGTTGAAGGAGATGTTCAAGACAATGTTCTGGATGAAGATGAAGATGATATAGACGAATATGTGTCAGATGAAGAACTTGAAGAAATTGAACCAAATGTACGAGAGAATGCTCCTGATGATGATATGGACCATGATATGAATATTGGAAATGACGATAATGATGATGATGCAGATATGGCCAATCCTTTCAACATAAATTCCGAATCGGATGATACATATGTTGAGTTGGATGAAGATGAAGATTAATGATATCAAAATGTTGAAATGTACAAGGTATATATTTATATGTTTTCATTTGATTTGTTCTCTTTCATTTACCTTAAATCTGTCTTTTCTTAATTTATATGCTTGATTCTTACTATGTTGCTTTCAAATATTTTATAGTAAATAAATTGGCTATTGGGGAATTGAGAGTGACGTGAGGGGGGGGAGGGGTCATATGAGCTTCCACCTTTACGTGGTTGGCCTTGTTCAATAGAGAATATATTATTCTTGAAACCAAGAGAAACTCATTCAGGTTTATACCATCATCTTCAATTTTAACTAATTTGGTTCGTCGAACAATTTTCAAGGTTGTCCATTTACCAATTCATGGAAATTATGATTTTAATTTGACCCTGCATAGAGTGACCTGTGAATGGGGCCAACATTGAAATTTTTTCAGTTTGTTCTTGTATGCATTGAAATTTGACATGGTTATAGTAGATGTATGTGTTGACGATATGGGAAGGTTTCTAGACTCAAATACGATGCACGCAAAGAATTCGACAATCAAATTATGAAAAAATTATAACATAAATGTGAAGGATATGACATTATCCATCATTTCATATTTTGTAACTTTGCACAAGTCAACTGAAATATTTAGTTTCACCATTACTACAATGAAAGGAGTTTTAAACTTTCAACAATATCTAAATATCTTGTTTGTTTTCCTACAAATGTAGTTGGATGCAACTATTCAGGAGTCCCAAGACCAACAATGTTGGAGGGGTGACTCTGAGAATTGGAATGGACCACAACTTATTCATGCTTAATCTTTCCCTTTTCCCTTAAGTGTTATAGGGTCATCAAGGTTTAGTGTTGGGGTACGAACTAAGAGATTAATAATAATAGATAATATGAGCTATGACATAAAGGTGCTTGGAATCAAGGATGCCAACTTTAGGTGTTAAGGGTTATGTAGGTTATACAAGTTATGATTTATAGCGGATATCAATTATATGGGGTTAGAGGCTAAGTAAAATGGCTACAAATATATGATTGTATGGTTTAGAGATAGAATAATTAGTAGTAAAAGGGAAAATGGGATAGGAATGTCAAGCTTGTAAGGATTAGGGGTCATAAGAGTTAGAGGTTATAATCTTTAGGGGTTATGATGGTTAATGGTTATAGTTACAGGTTTTAGTGGTCATGGTTTATAGGGTTATAATGGTTAATAATTTTAAGTGTATCAATTAGAGTGTAGAAGGATTAAAGAATATGACATGGTTATAGAAGTTTAGTGTTATGGGTTATAGGGTTAGGTTACATGGATTACGCATTATGGGATATAAAGGTAAGATATTATAGGGGTTAGGTAAGATATGGGTTCTAAGGTGTAAATGTAATTCTAATTATATGGAATTCCATGTATCCACTAGTATTTCCATGGGTGAGAGCTGAGTATCCTAATCGAATAGACTACAACAAAAGAGACATCATTGAATGTATGGACTCTGACCATTCCCACTCAACCAAAATTTGGGGTTTCCAGTGTGGCCCATATTCGTTACTATAATCCCTCCCCCTCCCAACCATGCAGTCCCAACTCCCCTCTCATAACCATCCCCCTCCCCCTCCAGCCCCAACTCCCTGCTATAACCCTCCCCCTCCCCCTCCTAGTGGAACCTTCCCACAATACTTTGGAGTTTGGACCAAGACCTCCAACGAGGAAGACGTCTAGTGACCTCCAGTGACCTTTAGGAGTTCCCATTTCTTGAGCAAAGTTGAGACATCGACCCACGCACCAGTAGAGAAAAAATGGTAAGTAGAGAATCTCAAGTAGAGAAAATGATAGCCTCCTATAGGAATCTATAGCCTTGTGCAAACAATGCACATAATCTCAAGTAGAGAAAATGTAAAATTTTATATTTATATAATAATCAAAGCAAAACCAAAATATCAAGCAACCAACCATGGCTCGCGTGTGCTTGTAGCTCCCATCCAAATTATTTTACTTCTTTGTAATGAATCTCTTGCAAGTTGTAGTAGGTCAGTGCAATGCAATGATAAAAGATATGGATATGGATTGGAAAATATTTTTTGAAATAAGTTTCTCTTGAATGCAATTTCCCCTTTTGATAGTTGACTTAGAGATATGTAGAGAAATCTTAACTGAAAATATGTTATTTTATCTTGTTGTTATGTCCAAAATTGTTGTAGATGATGCAATATGCTAGTTAATGTAGATTGTTGTTTTCATTGTTCGTCCAATAGTTTGTTTGATGGTGGTTGATGCTAAAGACGTACATGTTTGACAAATATATGTACCAAAAAATGCTTTGGGGATTGATAGATAAGTCCAAGATAAAGTCATTGAAAGAATTATTATAAAGAAGGGTCAATCTAGAAACAAGCAAACCTTATGATTCTAGTCAATTGGTGTCAAAACAAGGAATAACTTTTTTGTCTTTATAACTTTAATTTGTTCCTAACTAATTCCATGAAAATGTTGGTTAATCAACTAGTAACACTTGGGGTTTGCATATTTCAAGAAGATTAATCTGTAATATAGTGTGCAACCATATAGATCCTTATGAGACTCTATTAATGTCACTAAGAAACATGAAGCTAGATTTGATGGACTTTTCTAGACTACTTCATGAGGAGACTCTATGAATATCAATCAAAGATTAGATAGCAAGTCCTACTTTATTCTTGAGAGAAAAAAAAATTCATTGAAGTTGTTAGCGTCATTGGAGGTGTTAGAGAATAATCAATCAAGAGACTCAAAGAATAATATTATCCAAAATATGAAGTACTAGAGTTGTGGCAATAAGGGTCAATTTAGGAACCACCATAAAGAGCCATTAATGGTGCCCAAGAAGAATTCCAACACCCAAGTGTCAATTCTATAGATGAATAGTGAATTCAATTATAAGATCCTTTTAAATATGTAATTCAAAATGTACACATAAAATATATGATGAGAACTGTATGAGATTTACTAACCTTTCATATGAAGAGTTTGTAGTGTTATTTCCAATAGGCATTAATTAAACATGCAAAAATTAGGTTGCTTCGCCATTGTATTTAGACAACTCTCATAGGATAATTAAGAATATACACATATTATCACCACTTATTAACACCTCTCTCTCTCTCTCTCTCTCTCTCTCTCTCTCTCTCTCTCTCTCTCTCTCTGATGTGTGTGTGTGTTCCATATATGTGGAAAATAAGAGGTGTAACAAGTTTCAGAAATTTCTGGAAAATTAAACATGCATAAATTTGTGTCATTATTTGTCAGACAATTCACTTAGGTTTATGGATAGTTGGTTTGGGTTGTTGGTTGTCATTGATTTCAACCCTTGGAGAGTGATATTGTAGATTGATTCCAACCCTTAGTGATTGATGTCAACCCTTGGAGAATTCTGGTAGCGAATTTTTGTAGCACATAGGTATGGATAAGAGACTCGAGTCTGTTTGAGGTATAAAGGCATGAATATTGGTAAATTTACAGGTAAGACTATTCTAGATGAATAATACATGTCATTTAATTTTCGGTGATATGTGGAATGTCACATAACTCCTCACAGTTAGATAGTTATGGCCATATGAAGTTGGAGAACCCTCATGAGTTATTTAGAAGCCTCTAGAAGGTAAAAGAAGTCAATTATTCTAGAAGCTCCTAGAAGAAGTGTACTAGTCAAATTGATGGTAACTAGGAGTTAATCATAGGTATAGTTATTTCATTAGGAAAATAATTAAAAATAAATTAGTTGCAACAAGAAGTTGTGAGTTTGGTAATTATGGTAAAGTAGTTGTGATGAGAAGATTGAATAGTCAAAGTGGTTGACCAAGAAATAAATTAAATAATAAAGTGGTTGCAACAAGAAGTTAGTTAAGGGGAAAAAAGTTATGAATTGACTAATTATAGAAAAATTAGTCGCAACAAGAAGTTGTGAGTAAAGATAAATTATTTAAATAATAAAGTAGTCAAAGTGGTTGAAAAGAGAAATTATTTAAATAATAAAGTGGTTGCAACAAGAAGTGATGAGTTTGCTATTTATGGATAAGTGAAAGTGGTTGCAAAAGAAATTAATTAAATAATGAAGTTAGTTGCAACTAGGAGTGGTGAACTTACTATTTGTGGAAAGTGGTTAAGTTAAGTGGACAAAGAGGTTAAGTGGAAAAAGTGGCTAAGTGGACAAAGTGGTTAAGTGGAAAAAAGTTGATACTTCTAGAGGAAGCTACTTGGACAGTATAAATAAGAGAGCAAGGGTCTCTCATTAGTACCTATTGAATATCATTGAATATCTATTTTTTGAAAGGCTATTTGGGTAGGTATTATTGATACAGAAAAAGTGTGACAAAAAAAGTGCAGCAGAAAAATTGTTGTAGAAAAAATGCAGCAGAAAAATCGCGGAAGGAAAAGTGCGGCAAAAAATCGCGGCAGAAAACCTGCAGTAGAAACAGTGTGGCAAAAAAACCGTGGCAAAAAAAGTGTGACAAAAAAATCACGGCAGCAAATTCGCGACAGCATAACACTACAAGAAGAAAAGGGTATGGTTTTCATATGTGTAGTGTCGAATCTATGAATTTGGTTGATGGTTTTCCTTGTAAATCTCTTGGATTCCCTCTTGGAAGTTTAGGGCCTGCTGTAGAGTTTATCTGAGGCAGATCTATTGAAGTTTATTATTGGTTCATGTTTGAGGGATTTTGGTTGAGGTATGTTGTTGAAGTTATTGGTATAGATAGAGGTTGTATAACAGTGAGGTTTTGGCACATGGTTGATGTGATTATTTATGGTATTTGATTTATAGAGAGTGTCGTGGATTGCTAGAGGTATCTTATTGGTTATCTTGGTGTATGTTATTGGTATATGGTAGAGGTATATGATTGGGTACATGGATGAGATACATACTTGAAGTACATAGTGATCTTGATACATCTTGTCGAGGCATAGTTTGGTTTGTTGTTGATACATGATTGGTACATGTTGTTGGTTATCTTTTTATAGTGTTGATGTACATGATTGATGTGCATTGTTGGCACATGGTTTGAGTGATATTCTTGTGATTTTGGGTATGAGATCTATGTTATCAGATATGATATATTGAGGAGAGTATTGGTACATGTTGTTGGTGTATTTAGTTTTGTTGGTATAGCCAAGGCATAAGTACAAGTTGGTTACATGACAATGGCACAGGTTGAGTACAGGTGAGTGATACAGATTGGTACATGTTTACAACAATATATCTCACAGTGAAAGTGTAACAGTGGTTCCATCATTCTACTTATATTTCAGGTCGTTTGGATGGGGAAAGGATAGGTGGTTGTAGCCGGAGAACATAGGGGGTTGTAGCCTCCTTCTGGTTGTAGCTAGAGAATTGGGGAGTTGAAGCTTCCCTCAGGTTGTAGCCTGAGAAACTAGGGGGTCGGAGCCTCCTTCCAGTTGTAGCTGGATAATTGGAAGTTGGTGCTTCCCTGAATGTAATTCTTGACATATAAGAAAATCATTCTATGGTTTTCTCTCGCATTGGGTTTCCATGCAAATATTGGTGTATTGTGCATTGTGTGGATGTGTTTGTTATTGTTTATTATGCACTGATTAATGTTAATGATTATGATACAATAATATATTGATGATGAACAAATGAACATGATTGAATAAGTAAAAGAATATACATTGTGGTTTAAAGAATTAATAATTGGTATAATTGTTCATTACTGATTCACCCCCCCCCCCTCCTCTCAGTAATCCAAAAATTGGTATCAAAGCAAGTTCCTTCAGGAAACAGTTTAACCACTAGAAGGAGATCATGGATTATTCTAAGAATGGAGTACCATTAATTAATGGTCAGAATGGTATAAAGTATGAGATATGGAGTGGAAGGACAAAGTACTTTTGGAGGAACATGGATATGATATTTGGAAATCGGTTGTTATAGGATATGATAGTTCAAAAAGGGAAAAGGCTACAACCAAGAAGGAATTGAAGTAGAATAAAAAAATATCAATGGATTTCATCTGGGAAGGATTACTTGATATAATAAGAGAAAAGGTTGGTAAATGTTCATCAGCTAAAGAAATTTGGGGTAAGTTACATAAGATCTATTCTTCACCCATCACAAATTTAGAAAATGCTAAAGAAGATGCAGGTATAAAACAAGAAGAAATATTCTCATCGTGTCACACAGATTTAGAAGAGGAAGAGTATGAAGAAGCATAAGTTGATTACAGAGAACAATTTATCAGTGCAATTGAATATCTAAAGAAAGAAAGAGAAGAAACCAAGTCACTCATGAAAGAATTGATGAAGCAAAAGGAAAGTGTTCAAGGTTTCGAAGAAGCTCAGTAGGTCATCAAGAATTTAAGATCTCAAGTAGAAGAGGCCAGAATAATTGAAGAAACTCTAGAATATCAAAAACAGTGTTTAGAAGCCAACATAGAAACACAAAAGGAAGAAGCAGAAAAAAGAGAAAAGATATTGACAGATCATCTCAAGGAAAGAACCGATGACTTAAACCAGCTTGAGGAAGAATTTGGTCAAGAAGAGAGAAGACTCGAAGAAGAAATAATTACATTGAAAATCCAACTTGAAGAAGCAAAGAGATCAGAAGAAGTCATGAAGTCTCAAATAATGAAGAAAGAAGAAGAGTTTGAGAAGCTTGAAGAAGAAGTTGTCACACTAAGAGTCAAAGTTATCAATCTCAAAAAGAATGTTGAAGAGACAAAAATATTTACATCAACAGTAGAGAATGAAGAGAAGCACTCTAGGTTGCTAGAAAATAAGAATGAAGAAAAGAACAAGAGTTATGCAAAAATACTCAAAGGAAGGAATCATGGCCAACCAGAATCTAAGAAAACTAATAAATATAGATCTTTAAGAAGACCATCCATGTTCAAGCCACAAATAAGCTTCAATCATGATCATGACCAGTCAAGGCAAAAATTCAGAAGGACTACACCACAAAAAAGATCATTCACTCCTAGGTATGTAAATTTATTTTATATTCATTATTTGTATTGTGCCAACTTTGGACATAAGGTTGCAGATTGCAGGGATTATAAAATAAATGTTCAAGCAAGAAATTCTTATGTGGCCCCACGTAACATTGAATGTTACAAATGTAATAACTATGGACACATAGCTCGCAATTGTAGAAGCATGATCGGTAATTCCATGAAAGAGAACATTGATATCATATATAAGAAAGTATGGATAAGAAAACAGGAAGAACATGTGAACAAAGACCAAATCCCAAAGATCACAAGATTGGCAACAAAATGATATGAATAAAAATATACAAAGAAAAAGCAAGATGTCGGATATGGAAAGGTTTGGAAAATAAATGAAAGAAAAGGAGGATAGGTAAATAAGGAACATGTTCAAGAGATTGTACTTTCAGGTATTGTAGTGAAAGATGAATCCACAGACAAAAAGAAAGAAGTCAGAGTTCAGAGAGATGATGAATCTACCGATGAAGATGATGATGAATCCACATCAGAGCAAGAATTGTTCCGAGCCATCCAGATTAGAGACTCCCAAGTAATATGAATATTAGACAGGGGGAGTCTATGCGGTAGCTAAGACAGACTAGTTAACCATCCTTTTAGTAGCTTGCAGAGTTTGAGTAGACATACTCAGATAAGTTAGTTAGAAAAAGTACATTATGATAGATTAATCTGTTGGAAGATTGGTTGTTGTCATTGATGTCAACCCTAGTCATGGGTTTTGGACCACAAGATTGATGAAGTTATTTGGACATGAATGAAAATGCACATGTATATAAAACACCCATGGATGGATAGTAGACATCATTCTCTTTCCAGTGGTATGTGGCACGTCACGTGGATCCTCATGGTTGAGGAGAAATGAATTTTTGAAGATGACAAAGTGAATTGTACATGTAGGCCCTGAAGACAATTAAAGAAAAGAATTACAAAATAAGAAAGTGTCAGGTCGGCCCTAATGTTAAAAGGAAGTGACATAAATGGTATAAATAAACATAATTATACATTCATTTGATACAAGTCGAATTTCAGAGAGAATAAGAAGTAAAAGAAGGCCGGATTTCAAGGGAGGATGAAGTCTTTTGGTGATGTGTTCTAAGGTATGCTATTTTCAGGTCATCTTACTATTTTTGCCATAAATTTTTTTTTAGAACGATTCAGATGGTGAAATCCCTATGGTAGTGATAATACATATCAAGGTACCTCTAGTAAAAATTCCAGCTCTTGATTCGCTATAATTATGGAGATATACTCTGTGGAATATAGGGTTTGTGACCAGTCCTGAAACTAGTCAAAAAACAGGTGTTCCGGGTAAAACAGTCATAAATTTTTCATACAGACTCCAAATGTAGTGGGACCACTTCAATTGGAAAGAGTACAGATTGTAGTTTCTTGTGTGTGAGTTTCAGAATCAGATGTTAAATATGGAGCACGGGGCATGCTGTACAAGTTGGGTTTTCTGAACAGACCAGAATTGAATAAAGTTTTGTTATCTCTCATATATTCTTGGGTGGAAGGAAGGGGAAATGATAGAGAGTTCAGATATCTCTTTATATTGGAGGATTGTATCTTCCTCTTGGAGGTTTATCCCTCCCTTTACATTTGGAAGCTGTAGCTACCTTTGGAAGTCATTACTTCCCTTGAACAAAACTATTGATTATTTCTCATATATTGTGCATGGTGTATTGTGGTGAACTGGTGTAACTCTTATACTATTGTTCAATTCTCATTGGATATAATTGAATGGTTTAAGTATAAGTTGAAAAATGTTTTAAATTGTACTTGATACTGATTCACCCCCCTCTCAGTATCAACAATTGGTATCAAAGCGGGTTACCTTCAGTACAGTTTAACCACTGGAAGGAAGATCCTATGCAGAAATGGAAGGAAACATTCCAAATGGGATTCCACCATTTG
>JASDQU010102583.1:167663-323789 GCA_032191745.1 Picea mariana | reverse complement strand
ACAAGAGACATGAAAAATCGCAAACTGACATTGTCTCAGGGTGAGTACACAGAGAAGGTGTTGGAGAGGTTTAGAATGCAGAATGCAAAACCAGTTAGTACACCTTTGGCCAGCCATTTAAAATTAACTAAGGAAATGTGTCCCAAGACACATGAGGAGATAGAATACATGTCTAGGGTCCCATATTCATCAGTAGTTGGCAGCTTGATGTATGCAATGGTTTGCACAAGACCAGATATTGCACATGCAGTGGGAGTTGTGAGAAGATATATGAACAATCCAGGTAAAGAACATTGGAAGGCAATAAAGTGGATTCTCAGATACTTGAGAGGTACTGCTAATCATGCATTATGTTTTGGAGGTTCGGAAACTGCTCTACAAGGATATGTTGATTCAGATATGGCAGGCGATAAAGATATCAAGAGGAGTACCACAAGGTATGTGTTTACTATAGGTGGAACAACAATAAGTTGGATTTTAAAACTGGAAAAGGTTGTTGCACTTTCAACAACAGAGGAAGAGTATGTTGCTGCTACAGAGGCTAGTAAAGAGATGATTTGGTTCTAGAGGTTTATGGAGGAATTGGGAAAGAAGCAAGAGAATAGCAGGTTGTACTGTGACATAGGATATGTTGATTCATATATGGAAGGTGATAAAGATAGCAGGAGGAGTACCACAGGGTATGTGTTTACTATAGGTGGAACAACAATAAGTTGGATTTCAAAACTGCAAAAGGTTGTTGCACTTTCAACAACAGAGGCAGAGTATGTTGTTTCTACAGAGTCTAGTAAAGAGATGATTTGGTTATAGAGGTTTATGGAGGAATTGGGAAAGAAGCAAGAGAATAGCAGGTTGTACTGTGACATTGAGAGTGTCATTCATATTGCAAAGAACTCAACCTTCCATTCGAAGACTAAGAATATATAGTTGAGGTACCACTTCATATGATCCGCCTTGGAAGATGGGCATTTGAAGTTGCAAAAGATACACACTAGACAGAATCCTGCAAACATGTTAACAAAGGGAGTAACCAGGGAGAAACTGAGTTCCTGCTCAGTTTCAGTTGGTCTTCAAGAATGGATATGAAGATGAGAAACTTGCTAGGAACAAGAAGGTTTAGAGTCCATCATATACAACAGTGGTGGAGTTGTTGAGATCAGTCTCCAAGTGGGAGATTGTTGGTTGTGGAGACTGATTATCTTCCTGATTCAGAGGTCTGTTACTTTCAGCCGTGTTTATACCCTGTTGGAGCCGCCCCTGTTTTTCTAGCCCTTCACAAGTTTCATTCTTAATGCTTGAAATCTAAAAATGGTTTTCATTTTTCCCTCTGAGATATCGATGATCTCTGAAGCTTGATCACGCGAGCAACTATGATTATTCTACTCTCGAAACAAGTCCTACCTTTCATAAAATGTTTCCTATTTCATTCTACTTCGGGATCTCGTAGATCGGATACTATAATGCATGCAGTTCGCACATCCCGAGTCACGAAACAGCGAAGTCGTTTTAATTTTTTACTCAATACATTAACGAGGGTAAAGTTTTCCCTAACTCACATTTAAACGACGTCAAGTTTTCATGCCTCGGTGTTCACTAAACCCAAAAATTTGTTGTCATAGCCCCGATAGTCGAGAACACAAGTTCTTTATTTGAGTAACTCATGTCAAGGTTAAGGGTAAAAGCTAAACCGTGGTAAAAGATTCTCTTGGAATTTTGCCACTCGACGTTGTCCTTTTTGAAAGTTTGACCGTCTAAACCCCGACTCGCGAAGTCACGATGCAGTTATAATGTGATTAATTAATTACTTAATCCAAGATTATCTTCCCTTTTAATTAAGTCATGTTATTGCGATTTCACGGTTTCGTAGCTCGGCATGTAAATATCCCAGAAAATTATCTTTGAAGCTCTAAGTCGCAATATGGTGAATATAATAATTATAAAATTAATCAAGCCCCAAATCGCGATTACCTTTAATTAACCAAAATCGATCTTCGCAGTCTCGGGTGTTAGAGACTCAAAATGTTAAAGAAAACTCCCCAATATAACGAGTACCGAAACACTGTTAACAGCGGTAAAACCAGATTTATTAAGCTAAATCAATGAATATCCCAGGCTTTGATGTCTACATGACTTACGAGGTAGCCTTTTTCCTCCATGCGCCAACTGAGATTTTAAAGCCGCCAAAATTTATGACATTAATGAGGACATAGGGTAAATCGATGTATAAGATCAGATTTTTACAGCAGAATTTATTTCCAAATGTGATTTGACAGACTTGTTCTGAAAGGTACCGAGTTTTTTTGAGTATATATAAGAGCTGTGTTTCATTATAACAAATGTATTTTCATGACACGCAGAGCTCACCACCTCTGAGTAAACTGCCTTCTGTATGTATACGCAGTTCTATCGCAAAAGAGCTAAAACACAAGCTTCAGCCATGGCTCCGCAAAAAGCAAGAAAGGGGAATGCTGAGGTTTCGGGACAAGGCTCAGACAATGTCTCTGATACTTCGCCCCGAAGTATCAACTCAGTCCCGAAATGGTCATATGTTTCATATATTCTACAAGCATAATTGGTGGATTATTCAGACGACTCCGACGACAACGAAAAAGATGACATGACCACCAAGTACAAAATAGTCATCCAATCCGGAATGCACAGAGTAGCAACTAGACTGTAGTTGCTTCCATATTATGATATGGTCCAATGGGCATTGGACCATGTGGACATATCGACTAGGACTATCATGAACGAGCAGAGAGTCACCATCGGGACTTTCAGGCCAGAGCATCTGCAAACCATGTATAAGCTGCCCACGACATCCGACTACACATATGGCGCTGAGTTCTTGGAGGAGTTCAAGGAGAAGGAATGCGAAAAGTATGATAAAACCATGTCCAGTTTGATAAAGGATTGGGTTTCAAATACCGTGGAGTTTAGAGCTGATACCCACGGCATATATTCAATCGCTTCGTTAGAACCGCAGTACAAATATGTGGCCATGATGACATGTCGGTTATATGGGAAAGAGGACACATCGCATTTTTCCTTGCGTGGGTGCCTCTAATGTTTCGGGTCGCCGAAGGCTGTTCCTTTAACTGGGAAATGATGCTTTCAGATAGCTTGACCAATTGGGTCATAGAGTATCGGGAGCAGAAGGAGAATGGGAAGGCGTCATCATTCTTCATGTCCGCATATATTATGGACACAATTTGTTCTATGACACCATTTCCATTGATGAGATGGAGTTGGACTCCCGCCGAAGACGAACCCATACATGTATATCATGCAAAATTATGGGAACATAAAGCGAAAAATTTTGCGTATGAAATTTTTAATTGGGTGATGGTGCCCTTGCATGTCACCATTTTTGGTCACCCACCACCCCGGATCTCGGACAGCATAGTAACGAATCTGAGCAGCATAGAAGACTGGTATGTGGAAGCAGAATTTTCATACCTCAGAGTTTTCGGGGCTTCTGTTCCCCCGTATGCGCTGCCATTGTTCATTCCTGACAAGCTGGATTGTCGCAAGGTTGCCTGGCAAACGGTAATTGGTGGTGTAAGTAAAGAACTTAAAGGGTACTCGAAGAAGGTATGGCCGTCGTTTCCTGTTCGTTTGAATTCTTATTCTTTATTAGATTTTGGACATGCCAAAGCCGAGGCGACAACCCTGGAAGACCTAAATTTGGTCTCCATCGAATACAAGAAGCACGATCCACAGAGGGTTGTGAGCAATCATTTGGCTAATTGCGGGTTCAAAAGATTTGAGCATGAGAATTCACCCTCAAATGACATTTTTCGAGGAGCAAGGTCCTATGAGGAGATTCTAGCCCGGATACAATCCTTGTCATCCGAGGAAAGAGCCGATGTTTTGAAGTTCCAGGAACATCGACGTAGCTGTCTTTTTTCTGTGTTGCGAGGTGAGGGTCCAGGTATTTCGGAGACGAAAAAGAAGGATGCCGAACGTTCTAAGGATGCGACTCCTGACCAAGGAAAACACCAGGACGAGGGGGAACAAATGAAGAATCTGGAAGCAGAGAAAAAGACTCCAGACCCACCAAAGAAACAGAATTTGGAGACAGAGATAGAAACCCCAGAACCGCCAAAGAAGCAGAGTCTGGTCGATACCCCAGGAAAATTAGCGAAGAAGATCGGAGAACCCATCACATCAGTTAACCCCTTGCAGTCGACACAGGGAAATATCGATGTAGGATGGATATTCAATGAAGAGTTGAGGCCCAAAAGAGTCAAAGAACTCCCTCCGAATGAGTTTTTCTTTGATAAAAAGAGAAAGGCAGTAGTGAAAAGGGAATTCTATCAAGAAGGAGAGTCGACTGCCAAGAAATATAAAGTCATAACTGATGAAAAGGACAAAAAGAATGAGAAATTCACCACTGAGATAGCAGGGACACTAGGAGCATATGCCTCGGCGAATCAATTTTCAGTCGGGCTCTTAAAAAACCAACTTAAAAGAAAAAATCATCTCATTAGGACCCTTGAAGCCAGATTGGCCACAACAACAGAGACTGCTAAAGACCAGGTGAGCATAGGAATGGAGCAGGCCAGGATGGCCGATAAGAACGAGATAGAGATGCTCAAAACTAAGCTTAATCAAGCACAGCTGGTGGTTCGGGATGGTTGGATGCAAGCGAGCCAACAGAGGGATTTGATCGAACAGTTGCAAGCTAGGGTGGAGATCGCCGAGAACAGAATGACAGACATCGGGATGTTCAAATCCCAGGCGATCAAGATTCAGAGCAGAGTCTCTGTGGCGCAGCAAAATTTGCTTGCCAAGGTAGAAGCGATCTGAGACAACTGTCTGTTGGTCAATCAGGTTTCGGATAACTTATCCTCCAGAGAAAGGGATGTCGGAGTGGCTCGGGTCACCTTCTAGGAGGCTGTGATAGCCACGAACAACAGGGTTTTTGCAGGTACTCCCAGGTTCACAATTCCAGAGAAAACCAGAGGAAACATTCTGTTAAAGGAATGGGAGCATAACATCTCCGAAGGAAAGCAGCAAGCCAAGAAGATAACCGATTCCTTAGAGGAGGCCTTTAATTCTATAGAAGACGATCTATTGGGTATTGACAGCAGAGGTAATGTCGAGACGCTGATGCAAATGAATGTGGAAAGGATCTCGCTTGATCTGAAGGAAAAAGAAGAAAGAGATTCAGCCGATATTTCTCAGATGACTACGATGGACATAGTCCAAGTAGATAAATGTATGATTAAACCCAGTGCGCAATTATGTGCCATCAACATTATAGATGGATAGATGGAAGATAGGCTGCAACAGTTAGCCCGAGAATGTTACTTCTTTGAAGCCAGCTGTCAAGCAGAACCGTCACAGCTAATATCTCAACTGGTTGAAAGGCGTGTCGCCTATACAGAGCTCGCGCGAGAAAAAAGTCCGGCACCAAGTGAAGATAGAGAAGAAGAAATGGAGCGAGTGCTCTCCTCCCTGTCATAACCAAAGTTTCGTGACTTTTTAGATTCTATCTTATTTGTAAAATTGTATAAATATACCACATAAACAAATAAACAAGGTTGGACCTTTTTGTGCTGTTTGTAACAGAGTTTTTTACATTTGAGAGTTAATACAAGCAGATCGGAAGATTCTCAATTCCGTCACGACTGTGTTACAAGTTTTCTTCCTTGTATCTCATATTTCATTTCATTTCATATTCGTAATTGATGTGCTTCGTTATAATTTAGTACGAACACTACCATAGTGAATGAATTTTGGTTTTCTATAATTGTTTACTGTTTTTCCTCTGTACCAGCTATTAGCGGGTGTAAGACCAGTCTACATTTTCAGAATTCTTCACATATTCTCTGCTACATCGGTTATTTCCTCACAAATTTCCTCTCCTGTTTATACGTGAGATTCTCCCTCAATAGGAGCCTTACAATATAGACAGCTAAATGTTTTTCTCCCACCTCACACCTTTTATTAAAATATAATACAGTTACGGGAAAGAGCCTTTGATTTGCATCCCTATTTTATTCCTAAAACCGTAAATTCTCTCTTACACGACCAAATTGAGACAACACTTAATCTCTCTCTGAAGTTTTTACCACCTTTATTGTTCCTCCATGACTGTCCCTGTACCAATACAACCTAATATCGAACCCAGACTATCGAACCAAACGCACATTGCCTTAAACCTTTTCGACACCATTCTCAAAACGGCTACTAATTGGGTCAAACTTGAACGTTCATGGGTAGCCATTGAACAAGATATAACTATCCAGGAACAGTTGGAAGCTAGACGATGCCAACATAGAAATATTCCCTAGTTTCCTTTACTGAAGGTTGACGTTTCTCTTTTCTCCATCTTTTACCCACTTTCGGATGCCTTGACATTATACTTCTAAGCCTTAAGTACAGACTCAGGAACAACATATTTCTGGCGTTTTTTCCGAGGACCGAAGTTATGAAATCTTTTTCCTTGGGAAAATGACATTTGTATTTCATTGAAAGTGTTACCCTTTGATAGTGAACAAAGAGTACACACCTTTTAAGGCTTTATAATCTTTCACTTGGTGACTCCACAAATAATAAACTTGCATCTAGTCGAAGGAATACCAGATAAAACCCGGATGGTAAGCAAATTACGTCCGTTACCGATCCCGAAAAGATTCTAAAGGTGAGAGGCTCTCTTAAGCCAACCACTGTAGTTTACAAACTTAAAACCCCACCACTGAAGACTAAGAGTTCATCCGAGCCCTCAACTTCACTCAGTCCTCTCTTTGATACTAAAGTTTCAACGCCAAATTGCTCCAAAATTAGGAGTGATATTCTTCCGACAGTCCCATTAGTACAAAAAAGGAAAGGGCCCTATTGAAAGTTCGTTGATTTTTGACATACCACATTTTCTTCAATTGAATTTCCCGACTTCGCCAATTTTTGAAGAGTGTGTTACACACTCGGTTTCCACACCCGTAGTTTCTCCTGATTTCGTCTCTTGCAAATCCAAGGAACCGAGTCCTCACGTCCCTTATCTTTCCTCGTCGGATTTCCCTCTTCGCGAAGAAAACAAAGAGTCACTTTTAATTTTCCAAAACCCCCTTTATAACTTTCCACAAATAACGATGGCAACTGCTGGAGGGTGTGTAGGAGGAGGTGGAGGGTTCATCGGAGGAGGAGGGGGAGGAGCCCCTCTAGGAGGAGCTGGAGGCCAAGGACTTGCCCCCCCTCCTAGAGTTTTTGAGAAAGTTGCAGTCAGATATGCTCCCTTAGTATTGCCCGTCCCTCTACATGACCTTCCAAAAAATTACATAAAAAATCTACCAAAATTCACCGGGGAAGGGGATCTAACCGCAACAGAACATATTAATTTCTTTGATCAATTCGATGACATTCTAGGTATCGAGCATGAGGACGTATATTCAAGACTCCTTGTCCAAACCTTCGAAGTTCAGGTCCGAACTTGGTTTCGGAGCCTACCCGCAACTTCTATCTTGTCTTATGACGCTTTGGAAGATGCTTTCCTCAGACAATGGGGCGAGAGAAAAGACCATCTATATTATTTAACTGAATTTGGGTCTTTAAGGAAAAAGAACTCAGAAACAGTCATGGAATTTATTCAGATATTCAACAAACTGTTTAGTAAGATCCCAGCCGAGGTTAAACCGTCCCAACCCGCGGCCAAAGTAACCTTCGCCAGAGCTTTCGAACCGGATTTTGCACTGCTTTTGCGAGAGAGAAGGGGAGCCACCTTAAACCGAATGCAGGACGATGCGGTAGAAATAGAATCTAATATGATGGCTTCAGGTAAGCTCAAAGCTAAATTAGAGACTGGAAACCGAGAGACCAAACGCTTTAGAGAACAAGCAGGTCTTTCAGGGTCAAATAGATCCACAGACGATAGGGTGGACGATATGACCAGAGCGATTAAAGAACTGGCAAATAAAATATCCAGAATGGAACTCGAACAAGCCAAAGTTGACTCTTTCCCCAAGAAGGATTTCAAGAGGAACCCCAACCCCCCGAACCAACAAAAACAAATAAAAAATGAATATAAAAAAATACAGGCTCCCTTAAAGAGTGAAAATTTTATAGGCGCAAACGATTTTCAGGACTTCGGAGATTCAGATAATGATGTCACGAACTTCAGTGATGACTGTACTCAACCATATCTAACTCAAGAAGACTATGAAAAATCTCTAAACATGCCTCAACCGTCGAATAAGGGTGAGGAAGGTGATCACACTGATCTCTGTGAATCTCAACCCAAAACTGAGATGATAATAACTAAGTTTCAACCAAAGTACAACTTAAGATCTAAGAGTAAGCCCACCTCAACTACTCAACCCAAGAAAATCCTCCAAAGAGGTCAAGCTTATGAGCCTCCTTCGGAAGAGACCTTATTACCCAACAAAAAAATGAAAATGGTAAGCACACAAGAATCCAAAGTGGAAAAATTTGAAACTCAAGCACAAGGAACTAAATCGACAAATAAAGTTACGTCTTCAACCAGGACCATGAGTGATAAAGCGGTCTAGACAAATAAGTCGAAGAGAAAAGATTCGGAAGTCTCAACCAAAGAAATAGACAAGGTGAGTGGATATTTCAGTTTTGAATATGAGATAAATAAAATTAAGATACCCATCCCCTTGGTAGAGTTAGCAAAAAATCCCGTTTATTGGAAGCAGATTACCAAAGCGATGGGTGTCTCTGAGCTAGAAAGCCAGTCAGATGTTCTAAACTTGGAAGATGACAAACCTAACATCACCTTTGGCGCCCATTTTGAAGGGGCCAAAGACACCATTGCTTCCTTTTATATCACTTTGAATGTGTATGATTAGTTGTTGCATAATTGCATGTTAGACTCCGGAACCTCCCAAAACGTTATGCCTAAAATTATAATGGACAAGTTGGGTCTCCAGATCACCAGACCTTATGGAAATATGTACTCTTTTGACTTGATAAGGGTTAAGTGTATGGGGATGATAAAATATATAGTAGTTACCCTGGCACAGGTCCTGGTTAAGAGTATCCTGATGGATGTGGTTATCACAGATATTCCCCCTAAGTATGGCATGTTGTTATCTAGGTCATGGGGAGCCAAGTTAGGGGGTTCTCTTCAGTTGGACATGACATTTGCCACAATTCCTGTGTTCGATGGTCAGTTCACTCAGTTATACAGAGAAACAAGATTAGCGTATACAGTCAGTGACCCTCAAAACCCAAACAACTTCCCTATTTACATTGCGGACCAAGATCTAGGAAATTGTATCTTGTCTTTTGATGATGGTTTAGATGGTTGTCAAGAAGAAAACGATATAGAGCGAGAAGAATCAGATTACATGACAGAAGATCTATGTAACAATAGTGTCTGGAAAATTTATTCTGACGATGCTTCATCTTCTCAGGCGGCAGGTGCAGGAGTGCTTTTAGTGGCTCCCGGAGGTAAGTTCATTGTTCCTTTTTCCTATCGAATGCAGTGGGACATAGATTACACTAACAACGTATGAGAATATGAATCATTGATCTTAGGATTAGAGGCTGCCAAAAAGCTAAATATAAGTAACTTGGAGGTATATGGTGATGCAGAGTTGATAGTCAAACAAATAAATCGACAGTACCTAGCCAAGCATCACAGACTAAAAACATACAGAAATTGTGATTGGGATCTCATGGAAATTTTTTTCTCATCCGTAAATTTCCACTTTATCCCTCGCGCAGAGAATTTACATGCTGATGCATTGGCAAAAGCAGCTTCAACATTCTCTCCTCCAATGACTTTCAAACTGAAGTATCACATTGAAATCAAATACAAACCCTCTATACCAGACAATATCTGACACTAGCAGGTTTTTGAGGATGATGAACAAATCAATAAATTTCTTGCAGCAGTGGGGGAATTCTCTGAAACTCATGTAGACCAAGAAAATCAAAACGACCTGATGTGGATCATGCAAGAGGGGGAAGATCCTGAAACCTTCCGAGAAAAAATTGCGGATCATCGTATGCTGGTCCTTAAAAGCAACCAGATTCCGAAAGGATTGGTTCCTTTAGAAAGACTTTTTGACCAGAACGATGTACCTATGAAATCCACTTTGCAGCCCCAACCAGAAGAAGTGGAGGACTGTGATATAGGAACTGAAAAAGAATCCAGTGTGGTAAAAATATCCAAGTTCCTCCCTCCCGAAGTAAAAGATAAGTACAAAGACCTACTCAGATAGTATAAAGATGTTTTCGCCTGGTCTTATGATGAGTTAAGAACGTATGAAACTTCCATAATTGATCTCAAGATACCCTTGAAGCCTGGGGTCAAACCGTTTAGGCAAAAGCTTAGACAGATTAACCCCATTTTGTTACCTGTGATCGAAAAAGAAGTTAAGAAACTTTTAGACGCGAAAATAATCGTACCTCTGAGATACTCGGACTGGGTAGCAAACCTGGTCCCAGTCAGGAAAAAGAGCGGGGAAAGCAGACTTTGTGTGGATTTCTGAAACTTAAATAAGTCGTCTCTCAAGTATAATTATCCGCTGCCTAAAATGGAGCATGTGTTAGAAAAGGTTGTCGGAGAAAACCGAATGTCTATGATAGATGGGTTCTCTGGTTATAATCAAATCGCTATGAATGAACAAGACAGGGAAAAAAATGCTTTCACCACACCATGGGGTACGTTTATGTATGAAAAAATTCCTTTTGGTTTGATGAATGCAGGGGCTACATTCCAGCACGCTATGGACATCGCTTTCATAGGAGAAAGGGACAAGTTCGTAGTTATTTACCTCGACGATTTAACGGTTTTCTCCAAAACCGATGAAGAACACTTGATCCATATTAAACAAACTTTCGAAAAATGCCGCAGGTTTGGTCTATCTTTGAACTCAAATAAAGCACATTTCGCTATGTGGGGAGGTAAGATTTTGGGCCATATCGTATCCAGGGATGGAATCAAGATTGATCCTAAGAGGATTGAAGCAATAGATACTATAATTATTCCCAAAAATATAAAAGAGATTCAATCTTTCTTAGGAAGAATAATTTTTTTACAAAGGTTTACTCCCAATTTCGCTGAGATTGTCAAATTGATCACAGGGATGTTGAAGAAAGACAGCGGAGTAAATTGGACAACCGAGGCCAGAGCATCGTTCACACATATTAAAAAATTCATAAGTGAGGCACCTGTGTTAGCAAGCCCAGACTATCTGAAATATTTTCTTATCTTCTCATTTGCCTCTGAACATACTATCGCCGCGGTGCTCCTACAAAATAATGAAGAGGGATTTGAACAACCAATCGCATTTTTTAGCAAGATCCTTAGAGACGCAGAACTGAAGTACGACATAATAGAAAAATAGGCGTACGCAATGGTGAAAGCATTAAAGGCATTCATAACTTATGTACTACATTCAAAGATAACTGCGTACGTGCCTACCAGTTTTGTCAAAGATATATTAGTACAGCCAGACAGTGACGGAAGAAGAGGGCGATGGCTTGCTAAAATCCAAGAAATCGATCTGGAGGTTAAGCCAACCAAATTGATAAAAGGGCAAGGTCTGGCCAAACTCTTAGCTGAGTCAAATTTCAGAGCCCTTGATATCAATTGCCTACAGGCAAGCGATGAAGACACAGACCTAAAAGAGATGAATGAAGAAATGAGTCCAAACAAGATCCAAGAGAAGTTCTTATCATCGGGCTGGTACAGAGACATAGTTTCATACCTGCTAACCCTAAAATGCCCAAATGAACTATCACCATCTAAATGCAGAACTTTAAAACTCCATGCAGTTAAATATTGTATAGCCAAAGGTTAGCTATATTGGAAGGATCCACTCGATTTCCTGTTAGTCTGTTTGGTCGAATCGGAAACTCAGCGGGTTATAGATGAATTTCATGAGGGAGTCTGTGGGGGGAATCATGCATGGAGAGATACAACCTACAATATCTTGAGGGTTGGATACTACTGGTCGAAACTCTTTTCGGACGTCAATGCCAAAGTGCGTGCCTGCAACCCTTGTCAACTATTCGCAGGTAAACAGAAGCTCCCTGCACTGCCTCTAGTTCCAGTCAAAGCCGAAGCCCCATTTCGGTAATGGGGTCTAGACTTCATAGGTGAGATTAATCCCCATTCCAGCGCTCAACATAAGTGGATCTTAACAGCTACAGATTATTTTACTAAGTGGGTGGAAGCCATTCCAACCAAGAGGGCAACAGACTTGGTGGTAATCGATTTCTTGGAAGACAATATTTTGTCAATATTTGGTTGTCCCTGAAAGATAGTTACTGAAAACACCCAGGCCTTTAAATCCATGGCTATGATCAGCTTCTGTCAAAGGTATAACATCGTTCTTGGCCATTCCACCGCATATTACCCCCAGGGGAACGGGTTGGCCGAGTCATCTAACAAGAGCCTGGTAAATATAATTAAGAAGGTATTGGATGAAAATAAGAGGTCTTGGCATGTACACTTGAAATACGCATTATGGGAAAACTGCATAAGCACTAAAAGGTCTATCGGCATTTCACCTTTTCAAATGGTCTATGGGACAGATGTTGTTCTACCTATAAACCTAGCGCTACCAGTGATGAAGTTATGGCAAGATCAAAACGAAGAACCCAATCATGTAACTAGGAGAATTAATCAACTGATTGAGGTTTAATAGCATAGAGTTGGAGTTGATGAAAAGATGCAGAACTACCAAGATGATATGAAAGCATTGTTTGACCGCAAGGCAAAGGACAAGGAATTCCTCCCAGGCGATTTAGTGCTAAGGTGGGATGCAAGAAAGGAAGAAGCCGCGAAGCATAGTAAATTTGACCACCTCTGGTATGAACCATTCAGGGTCTCGGCTCTGGAAGGAAAAAACTCTTTCCTACTGGAAAATATAGACGGAGAAGTCCTCAACATCCCTGTCAATGGGCGGTATTTAAAGCATTACATGACGTAAGAGTCGCTAGATTAAAAAAAAAAACAAAAAATTATAAATAAATTTTTTTTGTTATATATATTTTGTGTACATACATGTATTTTCGATTTAAACATTGCTTTTTGATTTTCTGTTTTTTCGTTCATAAGCTTTCGACACATTTCGGATAAGATTCGTATTTGTCTTTTACAAGATTCTAGCTGCATACGAAACCAACAGGAGTAAACTGAAAGTCGGTGTCAGAAGTAAATCGGCATAAACAGGTGATACCTAAAGTAATTTCATATTGCGCAAAGAAAGTAAAATGAAAAGGTAAAGACGAGATCTCTCAAAAGACATGTTATAAAGGATTGTTCAAGAAAACCAAGGTAACACCATTCAAACTGCAATAGCAGCTGAACTGATAGATAACAGAGTTGTTTCTTGGTTTGATAATCTCTGAATAAATTAAGACCGTTTAAACGATTCACCCAATCTATTAAACAGTCAGTCAAAGTAAATTATCCCCGAAAATATCTACAAGAATCAGTCTTGAATTGTTTTGACCTCTGTATTTTCATTTAGTAAATCACTACCTGGCATCCTTTTTATCTTCGGGTTTAACTTTTTACAAGTCACCATCTTTCTGTTTCATATACGAAGGGATAAAAGTTTTTCGTTTCAACCTCGTGAGTTTCAAAACAGATTATGGAAAGAAAGCGGGTCTTCACAACTACTCGATCCCCCGCTAAGAGAACGAACGTTTAGAGGGATCCTAACTTTACTAGGTTTTTCAACGGCATCAGAGGATTGAAGCTTACTCAAATAGAATGCCCTTCAAAAGTTATTTTCCTCTTTTCTCCCTAAGAACGAAGATGTTGGGAAGGTCAAGGGAAGGTTGGTACCGAGTAATCAAAGTAAGTTGACAGACCTATAATGCAAAACAATACACAGATATTAGCCCTGATACAAACTGATTGCCCCCATCTTCACGCTCTAAAAAGAAAATTATAAGACAGGTGGTGAAAGGAAATTCAGAAATGATTGCCCCCACCTAGTCCAAGAGATGATGAAAGGAAATTCAGAAATGATTGCCCTCGTCTCAGCATTTAAATGCATAAATATATTTCGAAGTGGTGAAAGGCAATTCAGTCAAAGGGGCCAGACAACTTCACCGGGGTACTGAACAGGCCTGCTGGCAGTGAAGCAATGTCTGAGATATCTGTAAGGCTGTTATACATGAATATCACTCTACTCTGGTAACCAATGCTTTTTAAAACATGATCCACATCCCAAATTCGAACAGGACTCCCCAATTAAAAACATATGATCTTATTCTTTTGGTGCAAGCCTATACCTTCAAATATCTATTGGGTCTCTTAGGACTGTTTCGATTATCTTATGACACACCTGAGTTTAATAGCGGGAAAGGGAAAATTGTGAAAGGGACTACAACTATGTTTAAAAATAATATATGATTTTGTAAAAGCATTTCGAGGTAACGAACGAAGCCTTTTTCCCCCGTCGATACCCTCTTCTCACGAATCTTTTCGCTTGATTGAGATTTTGACTCCATTTACCCAATATTGGCACATGGTATACTATTCTTCCCGCCTCACAGGGAGTCGGGATCCCTAGTTGGAGCCTATGTTGGAAACGCCCCTGTTTTTCTAGCCCTTCACAAGTTTCATTCTTAATGCTTGAAATCTAAAAATGGTTTTCATTTTTCCCTCTGAGATATCGATGATCTCTGAAGCTTGATCACGCGAGAAACGATGATTATTCTACTCTCGAAACAAGTCCTACCTTTCGTAAAAAGGTTTCCTCTTTCGTTCTACTTCAGGATCTCGTAGATCAAATACTATAACGCATGCAGTTCGCACATCCCGAGTCACGAAACAACGAATTCGTTTTAATTTTTTACTCAAGACATTAACGAGGGCAAAGTTTTCCCTAACTCATGTTTAAACGACGTCGGGGTTTCGTGCCTCGACGTTTGCCAAACCCAAAAATTTGTTGTCATAGCCTTGATAGCCGAGAACACGAGTTCTTTATTTGAGTAATTCATGTCAAGGTTAAGGGTAAAAGCTAAACCATGGTAAAAGATTCTCTCGGCATTTCGCCACTCGGCATTGTCCTTTTTTAAAGTTTGACCGTCTAAACCCCGACTCGCGAAGTCATGATGCAATTATAACGTGATTACTTAATTACTTAATCCAAGATTATCTTCCCTTTTAATTAATTCATATTAATGCGATTTCACGGTTTCGCAGCTCGGCATGTATATCTCCCAGAAACTTATCTTTGAAGCTCCGAGTCGCGATATGGCGAATATAATAATTATAAAATTAATCAAGCCCCAAATCGTGATTACCTTTAACTAGCCAAAATCGATCTTCGCAATCTCAGGTGTTAGAGACTCAAAATGTTAAAGGAAAATCCCCAATATAATGAGTACCGAAACACTGTTAACAACGGTAAAACCGGATTAATTAAGCTAAATCAATGAATATCCTGCGCTTTGATGTCTACACAATTTACGAGGTAGCCTTTGTCCTCCATGCACCAACTGAGATTTTAAAACCGCCAAAATTTATGACATTAATGAGGAAATAGGGTAAATCGGTGTATAAGATCGGATTTTTACGGCAGAATTTTTTTCCAAATGTGATTTGACAGACTTGTTCTGAAAGGTACCAAGTTTTTTTGAGTATATATAAGATTTGTGTTTCATTATAACAAATGAATTTTCATGACACGCAGAGCTCACCACCTCTGAGTAAACTGACTTCTGTATGTATACGCAGTTCTATCGCAGAAGAGCTAAAACGCAAACTTTATCCATGGCTCCGTGAAAAGCAGCAAAGGCGAATGTTGAGGTTTCGGGACAAGGCTCAGACAATGCTCTGATACTTCGCCCTGAAGTATCAACTCGATCCCAAACTGGTCATATGTTTCAGATATTCTGCAAGCATAATTGGTGGATTATTTAGACGACTCCGACGACAACGAAAAAGATGATATGACCACCAAATACAAAATAATCGTCCAATCTGGAATGCACAGAGTAGCAACCAGACCGTAGTTGCTTCCATATTATGATATGGTCCAATGGGCATTGGACCATGTGGACATACCGACTAGGACTATCATGAACGAGCAGAGAGTCACCATCGCGACTTTCAGGCCAGAGCATCTGCAAACCATGTATAAGCTGCCCACGACGTCCGACTACACATATGGCGCTGAGTTCTTGGAGGAGTTCAAGGAGAAGGAATGCGAACAATATGATAAAACCATGTCCAGTTTGATAAAGGATTGGGTTTCAAATACCACGAAGTTCAGAGATGATACCCACGTCATATATTCAATCGCTTCGTTAGAACTGCAGTACAAATATGTGGCCATGATGACATGTCGGTTATATGGGAAAGAGGACACATCGCATTTTTTCCTTGCGTGGGTGCCTCTAATGTTTTGGGTTGCCGAAGGCTATTCCTTTAACTGGGCAAAGATGCTTTCAGATAGATTGACCAATCGGGTCATAGAGTATCGGGAGCAGAAGGAGAATGGGAAGGCGTCGTCATTATTCATGTCCACATATATTATGGACGCAATTTGTTCTATGACACCATTTCCATTGATGAGCTGGAGTTGGACTCTTGCTGAAGACGAACCCAAACATGTATATCATGCAAAATTATGGGAACATAAAGTGGAAAATTTTGCGTATGAAATTTTTAATTGGGTGATGGCGCCCCTGCATGTCACCATTTTTGGTCACCCGCCACCCCGGATCTCGGACAACATAGTAACGAATCTGAGCAGCATAGAAGACTGGTATGTGGAAGTAGAATTTTCATACCTCAGAGTTTTCGGGGCTTCTGTTCCCCCGTATGCGCTACCATTGTTCATTCTCGACAAGCTGGCTTGTCGCGAGGTTGCCCGGCAAATGGTAATTGGTGGTGTAAGTAAAGAAGTTAAAGGGTACTCGAAGAAGGTATGGCCGTCGTTTCTTGTTCGTTTGAATTATTATTCTTTATTAGATTTTGGGCATGCCAAAGCCGAGGCGGCAGCCCTAGAAGACCTAAATTTGGTCTCCATCAAATACAAGAAGCACGATCCACAGAGGATTGTGAGCAATCATTTGGCTAATTGCGGGCTCAAGAGATTTGAGCATGAGAATTCACCCTCGGATGACATTTTCTGAGGAGCAAGGTCCTATGAGGAGATTCTAGCCTGGATACAATCCTTGGCACCCGAGGAAAGAGCCGATGTTTTGAAGTTCTAGGAACATCGACGTAGCTGTCTTCCCGCTGTGTTGCGAGGTGAGGGTCTAGGTATTTCGGAGATGAAAAAGAAGGATGCTGAAGTTTCTAAGGATGCAACTCCCGACCAAGGAAAACACTAGGACGAGGGGGAACAAACGAAGAATCCGGAAGCAGAGAAAAAGACTCTAGACCCACCAAAGAAACAAAATCTGGTAATAGAGATAAAGACTCTAGAACCGACAAAGAAGTAGAGTCCAGTCGATACTCCAGAAAAATCGACGAAGAAAATCGGAGAACCCATCACATCAGTTACCCCCTTGCAGTCAACACAGTGAAATATCGATGCAGGATGGATATTCAATGAAGAGATGAGGCCCAAAAGAGTCGAAGAACTCCCTCCAAATGAGTTTTTCTTTGATAAAAAGAGAAAGGCAATAGTGAAAAGGGAAGTCTATCAAGAAGGAGAGTCGACTGCCAAGAAATATAAAGTCATAACTGATGGAAAGGACAAAAAGAATGAGTAATTCACCACTGAGATAGCAGGGACACTAGGAGCATATGCCTCGGCAAATCAATTTTCAGTCGAGCTCTTAAAAAACCAACTTAAAAGAAAAAATCGCCTCATTAGGACCCTTGAAGCCAGATTGGCCACAACAAAAGAGATTGCTAAAGACCAGGCGAGCGTAGGAATGGAGCAGCCCCGGATGGCCAATAAGAATGAGATAGAGATGCTCAAAACTAAGCTCAAGCAAGCATAGATGGTGGTCCGGGATGGTCGGATGCAAGCGAGTCAGCAGAGGGATTTGATCGAACAGCTACAGGATAGGGTGGAGATCGCCGAGAACAAAATGATAGACATCGGGATGTTCAAATCCCAGGCGATTGAGATTCGGAGCAGAGTCTCTGTGGAAAAGTGAAATTTGCTCGCCAAGGTAGAAGCGATCCGAGACAACTGTCTGTTGGTCAATTAGGTTTCCGAGAACTTATCTGCCAGAGAAAGGGATGCCGGAGCAGTTCGGGTCACCTTCCATGAGGCTGTGATAGCCACGAACAATAGGGTTTCATCAGGTACTCCCAGGTTCACCATTCCAGAGCAAACCAAAGGAAACATTTTGTTAAAGGAATGGGAGCATAACATCTCCGAAGGCAAACAACAAGCCAAGAAGATACCCGATTCCTTAGAGGAGGCCTTTAATTCTATAGACGACGATCTGCTAGGTATTGACAGTGGAGGTAATGCCGAGACGTTGATGCAAATGAATGTGGAAAGGATATCGCTTGATCTGAAGGAAAAAGAAGAAAGAGATTCAACTGATATTTCTCAGATGACTATGGTGGACATAGTCGAAGTAGATAAATGCATGATTAAACCCAGTGCGCAATTATGCGCCATCAGCGTTATAGATCGACAAATGGAAGATAGGCTGCAGTAGTTAGCCCGAGAATGTTACTTCTTTGAAGCCAACTGTCAAGCAGAACCGTCACGGCTAATATCTCAACTGGTTGAAAGGTGTGTCACCTGTACAGAGCTCGCACGAGAAAAAACGTCGGGCACCAAGTGAAGACAGAGAAGAAGAAATGGAGTGATTGCTCTCCTCGCTGTCATAACCGAAGTTTCGTGACTTTGGAGATTCTATCTTATTTGTAAAATTGTATAAATATACCACAGAAACAAATAAACAAGGCTGGACCTTTTTGTGGCATTTGTAACAGATGTTTTTACATTTAAGAGTTAATACAAGCAGATATGAAGATTCTCAATTCCGTCACGACTGTGTTACAAGTTTGCTTCCTTGTATCTCATATTTCATTTCATTTCATATTCTTAATTGAAGTGCTTCGTTATAATTTAGTACGACCACTACTATAGCGAATGAATTTTGGTTTTCTGTAATTGTTTACTGTTTTTCCTCTATACCAGCTATCAGCGGGTGTAAGACTAGTCTACATTTTCAGAATTCTTCACATATTCTCTGCTACATTGGTTATTTCCTCACAAATTTCCTCTCCTGTTTATACGTGAGATTCTCCCTCGATAGGAGCCTTACACTATAGATAGCTAAATGTTTTTCTCCCACCTCACACCTTTTATTAAAATATAATACAGTTATGAGAAAGAGCCTTTGATTTGCATCCCTATTTTATTCCTAAAACCGTAAATTCTCTCTTATACGACCAAATTGAGACAACACTTAATCTCTCTCTAAAGTTTTTACCACCTTTACTGTTCCTCCATGACTGTCCCTGTACCAACACAGCCTAGTATCAAACCCGGACTATCGAACCAAATGCACATTTCCTTAAACCTTTTCGACAACATTCTCAAAACGGCTACTAACCGGGTCGAACTCGAAAGTTCATGGGCAGCCATTGAACAAGATATAACTATCTAGGAATAGTTGGAAGCTAGACAACGCCAACATAGAAATCTTCCCTAGTTTCCTTTGCCGAAGGTTGACGTTTCTCTTTTCTCTATCTTTTACCCACTTTCAGATGCCTTGACATTGTACTTCTAAGCCTTAAGTACGGACTCAAGAACAACATCTTTCTGGCACCGTTGTCGTGGGCCGAAGTTACGAAATCTTTTTCCCTGGGAAAATGACATTAGTTTTTCGTTGAAAGTGTTACCCTTTGATAGTGAATAAAGAGTACACACCTTTTAAGGCTTTATAATCTTTCACTTGGTGACTCCACAAATAATAAACTGACATCCAATTGAAGGAATACCAGAGAAAACTCGGATGCTAAGCAGATTATACCCGTTACCGATCCTGAAAATATTCTAAAGGCGAGAGGCTCTCTTAAGCCAACCGTTGCAGTTTACAAACTTAAAACCCCACCACTGAAGACTAAGAGTTTGTTCGACCCCTCAACTTCACTCAGTCCTATCTTTGATACTAAAGTTTCAACGCCAAATTGCTCCGAAATTAGGAGTGATATTCTTCCGACAGTCCCATTAGTACACAAAGGAAAGGGCCCTATTGAAAGTTAGTCGATTTTTGACATACCACCTTTTCTTCAATTGAATTTCCCGACTTCACCAATTTCTAAAGAGTGTGTTACACACTCGGTTTCCACACCCGTAGTTTCTCCTGATTTCGTCTCTTGCAAATCCAAGGAACCGAGTCCTCGTGTCCCTTATCTTTCCTTGTCGGATTTCCCTCTTCGTGAAGAAAATAAAGAGTCACTTTTACTTTTCCAAAACCCCCTTTATAACTTTCCACAAATAACGATGGCAACTGCCGGAGGAGGAGGTGGAGGGTTTGTAGGAGGAGGTGGAGGGTTCATCGGAGGGGGAGGGGGAGGAGCCCCTCTAGGAGGAGCTGGAGGCCAAGGACCTGCCCCTCCTCCCAGAGTTTTTGCAAAAGTTGCAGCCATATATGCTCCCTTATTATTTCCTGTCCCTCTACATGACCTTCTCGAAAATTACATAAAAAATCTACCAAAATTCACCGGGGAAGGGGATCTAACCGCGACAGAACATATTAATTTATTTGATCAATTCTCTGACATTCTAGGTATCAAGCATGAGGATGTATATTCGAGACTCCTTGTCCAAACCTTCGAAGGTCAAGTCCGAACTTGGTTTCGGAGCCTACCCGCAACTTCTATCTTGTCTTATGACGCTTTGGAAAATGCTTTCCTCAGGCAATGGGGTGAGAGAAAATACCATCTATAGTATTTAACCGAATTTGGGTCTTTAAGGAAAAATAACTCAAAAACAGTCATGGAATTTATTCAGAGATTCAACAAACTGTATAATAAGTTCCCAGCTGAGGTTAAACCGTCCCAACTCGCGGCCAAAGTAACCTTCGCCGGAGCTTTTGAACCGGATTTTGCACTCCTTTTGCGAGAGAGAAGGGGAGCCACCTTAAACCAAATGTGGGATGATGCAGTAGAAATAGAGTCTAATATGAAGGCTTCGGGTAAGCTCAAAGCTAAATTAGAGACTGGAAACTGAGAGACTAAACGCTTTAGAGAACAAGCAGGTCCTTCAAGGTCAAATAGATCCGCAGATGATAGGGTGGACGATATGGCCAGAGTGATTAAATAATTGTCAAATAAAATATCCAGAATGGAACTCGAACAGGCCAAAGATGATTCTTTCCCCAAGAAGGATTTCAAGAGGAACCCCAACTCCCTGAACCAACAAAGACAAATAAAAAATGAAGATCAAAAAATATAGGCTCCCTTAAAAAGTGAAAATTTTATAGGCGCAAACGATTTTGAAGACTTCGGAGATTCGGATAATGATGTCACGAACTTTGGTGATGACTATAATCAACCATATATGACTCGAGAAGACTATGAAAAATCTCTAAACATGCCTCAACCGTTGAATAAGGGTGAGGAAGGTGATCACACTGATCTCTGTGAATCTCAACCCAAAACTGAGATGATAATGGTTGAGTTTCAACCAAAGTACAACTTAAGATGTAATAGTAAGCCCACCTCAACTACTCAACCCAAGAAAATCCTCCAAAGAGGTCAAGCTTATGAGACTCCTTCAAAAAAGACCTTATTACCCAACAACAAAATGAAAACGGTAAGCACACAAGAATCCGAAGTGGAAAAAGTTGAAACTCAAGCACAAGGAACTGAACCGGCAAATAAAGTTACGTCTTCAACCAGGACCATGAGTGATAAAGCGGTCCAGACAAATAAGTCAGAGAGAAAATATTTGAAAGTCTCAACCAAAGAAACAGACAAGGTGAGCGTAGATTTCAGTTTTGAATATGAGATAAATAAAATTAAGATACCCATCCCCTTGGTAGAGTTAGCAAAAAACCCCGTTTATCGGAAGCAGATTACCAAAGCGATGGACGTCTCTGAGCTAGAAAGCCAGTCGGATGTTCTAAACCTGGAAGATGAAAAACCTAACATCACCTTTGGCCCCCATTTTGAAGGGGCCAAAGACACCATTTCTCCCTTTTATATCACTCTGAATGTGTATGATTAGTTGCTGCATAATTGCATGTTAGACTCCGGAGCCTCCCATAACGTTATGCCTAAAATTATAATGGACAAGTTGGGTCTCCAGATAACTAGACCTTATGGAAATATGTACTCTTTTGACTCGATAAGGGTTAAGTGTATGGGGATGATAAAATATTTGGTATTTAACCTGGCGTAGGTCTCGGTTAAGAGTATCCTGATGGATGTGGTTATCGCATATATTCCCCCTAAGTATGGCATGATGTTATCTAGTCATGGGGAGCCAAGTTAGGGGGTTCTCTTCAGTTGGACATGACATTTGCCACAACTCCTATGTTCAGTGGTCAGTTCACTCGGTTATACAGAGAAACAAGATTAGCATATACAGTAAGTGACCCTCAAAACCCAAACAACTTCCCTATTTACATTGCGAACCAAGATCTAGGAAATTGTATCTTTTCTTTTGATGATGGTTTAGATGGTTGTCCGGAAGAAAATGATATAGAGCGAGAAGAATCAGATTACATGACAGAATATCTGTGTAACACTAGTGTCTGGAAAATGTATTTTGACGGTGCTTCATCTTCTGAGGGGGTGGGTGCAGGAGTGCTTTTAGTGGCTCCCGGAGGTAAGTTCATTGTTCCTTTTTCCTATCGAATGCAGTGGGACATAGATTACACTAACAACGTATGTGAATATGAAGCGTTGATCTTAGGATTAGAGGCTGCCAAAAAGCTAAATATAAGTAACTTGGAGGTATACGGTGATGTAGAGTTGGTAGTCAAACAAATAAACCGACAGTACCTAGCCAAGCATCCCAGACTAAGAACATACAGAAATTGTGCTTGGGATCTCATGGAAAACTTTTTCTCATTCATAAATGTCCACTTTATCCCTCGTGTAGAGAATTTACATGGTTATGCATTGGCAAAAGCAGCTTCAACATTCTTTCCTCCCATGACTTTCAAATTGACGTATCACATTGAAATCAGATACAAACCCTCTATACCAGGAAATATCCGACACTGGCAGGTTTTTGAGGATGATGAACAAATCAAGAAATTTCATGCAGCAGTGGGGGAATTCTCCAAAACTCATGCAGACCAAGAAAATCAAAATGACCTGATGTGGATCATGCAAGAGGGGGAAGATCCTGAAACCTTTCGAGAAAAAATTGCAGATCATCGTATGCTGGTCCTTAAAAGCAACCAGATTCTGAAAGGCTTGATTCCTTTAGAAATACTTTTTGACCAGAACGACGTACCTATGAAATCCACTTTGCAGCCCCAACCAGAAGAAGTGGAGGACTATGATATAGGAACTGAAAAAGAATCCAGGGTGGTAAAAATATCCAAGTTCCTCCCTCTCGAAGTAAAATATAAGTACAAAGACCTACTCAGATAGTGTAAAGATGTTTTCGCCTGGTCTTATGATGAGTTAAGAACATATGACACTTCCATAATTGATCACAAGATACCCTTGAAGCCTGGGGTCAAACTGTTTAGGAAAAATATTAGACAGATTAACCCCATTTTGTTACCTGTGATCGAAAAAGAAGTTAAGAAACTTTTAGATGCGAAAATAATCGTACCTCTAAGATACTCAGATTGGGTAGCAAACCCGGTCCTAGTCAGGAAAAAGAGCGGGGAAATCAGACTATGTGTGGATTTTTGAAACTTAAATAAGTCTTCTCTCAAGGATAATTATCCGCTGCCTAAAATGGACCATGTGTTAGAAAATGTTGTTGGAGCAAACCGAATGTCTATGATAGATGGGTTCTCTGGTTATAATCAAATCGCTATGAATGAACAAGACAGGGAAAAAACTGCTTTCACCACACCATGGGGTATGTTTAAGTATGACAAAATTCCTTTTGGTTTGATGAATGTAGGGGATACATTCCAGCGTGCTATGGACATTGCTTTCATAGGAGAAAGGGACAAGTTCGTATTTATTTACCTCGACAATTTGACGGTTTTCTCCAAAACCAATGAATAACACTTGATCCATCTTAAACAGACTTTCAAAAAATGCCGCAGGTTTGGTCTATCATTGAACCCAAAGAAATCACATTTCGCTATGCGGGAAGGTAAGCTTTTGGGCCATATCGTATCAAGGGATGGAATTAGGATTGATGCTAAGAGGATTGAAGCAATAGATACTATAAGTATTCCTATAAATATAAAAGAGATTCAATCTTTCTTAGGAAGAATAAATTTTTTACGAAGGTTTATTCCCAATTTCGCTGAGATTGTCAAATTGATCACAGGGATGTTGAAGAAAGACAGCAGAGTAAATTGGACAACCGAGGCTGGAACATCGTTCGCGCATATTAAAAAATTCATAAGCGAGGCACCTGTGTTAGAAAGCCCAGACTATCTGAAATATTTTCTTATCTTCTCATTTGCCTCCAAACATACTATCGCCGCGGTGCTCCTACAAAAGAATGAAGAGGGATTCGATCAACCAATCTCATTTTTTAGAAAGAGCCTTAGAGACGCAAAAATGAAGTACGACATAATAGAAAAATAGGCATACGCAATGGTGAAAGAATTAAAGGCATTCAGAACTTATGTACTACATTCAAAGATAACCACGTACGTGCCTACCAGTTCTGTCAAAGATATATTGGTATAGCCAGACAATAACGGAAGAAGAGGGCGATGGCTCGCTAAAATTCAAGAATTCAATCTGGAGGTTAAGCCGACCAAATTGATAAAAGGGCAAGGCCTGGCCAAACTCTTAGCTGAGTCAAATTTCAAAGCCCTTGATATCAATTTCCTGGAGGCAAGCGACGAAGACACAGACTTAAAAGAGCTGAATGAAGAAATGAGTCCAAACAAGATCGAAGAGAAGTTCTTATCATCCGGCTGGTACAAAGACGTAGTGTCATACCTGCTAACCCTAAAATGCCCAAATGAACCATCGCCATCTAAATGCAGAACTTTAAAACTCCATGCAGTTAAATATTGTATAGCCGAAGGTCAGCTATATTGGAAGGATCCACATGATTTCCTGTTAGTCTGTTTAGTCGAATCGGAAACTTAGCGGGTTATAGATGAATTTCATGAGGGAGTCTGTGGGGGGCATCACGCGTGGAGAGCTACAGCCTACAAGATCTTGAGGGCTGGATACTACTGGCCGAAACTCTTTTCGGACGTCAATGCCAAAGTGCATGCTTGCAACCCTTGTCAACTATTTGCAGCTAAACAGAAGCTCCCTACACTACCTCTAATTATAGTCAAAGCTGAAGCCCCATTTCAGCAATGGGGTCTAGACTTCATAGGCGAGATTAATCCTCATTCCAGTGCTCAACATAAGTGGATCTTAACAGCTATAGATTATTTTACTAAGTGGGTGGAAGCCATTCCAACCAAGAGGGTAACAGACTCAGTGGTAATCGATTTCTTGGAAGACAATATTTTGTCAAGATTCAGTTGTCCCTGAAATATAGTTACTAACAACTCCCAGGCCTTTAAATCTATGGCTATGATAAGCTTCTATCAAAGGTATAGCATCGTTCTTGTCCATTCCACTGCATATTACCCCCAGGGGAACAGGTTGGTCGAGTCATCTAACAAGAGTCTGGTAAATATAATTAAGAAGGTATTGGATGAAAATAAGAGGTCTTGTCATGTACACTTGAAATACGCATTATGGGAAAATCGCATAAGCACTAAAAGGTCTATCGATGTTTCACCTTTTCAAATGGTCTATGGGACATATGTTGTTCTACCTATAAACCTAGCGCTACCAGTGATGAATTTATGGCAAGATCAAAACGAAGAACCCAATCATGTAACCAGGAGAATTAATCAACTGATTGAGGTTCAACAACATAGAGTTGGAGTTGATGAAAAGATGCAGAAGTACCAAGATGATATGAAAGCATTGTTCGACTGCAAGGCAAAGGATAGGGAATTCCTCCCAGGTGATTTAGTGCTAAGGTGGGATGCAAGAAAGGAAGAAGCCGCGAAGCATAGTAAATTTGACCACCTCTGGTATGGACCATTCAGGGTCTCGGCTCTGGAAGGAAAAAACTCTTTCCTACTGGAAAATATAGACGGAGAAGTCCTCAACGCCCCTGTCAATGGGCGGTATTTAAAGCATTACATGACGTAAGAGTCGCCAGATTCAAAAAAAAAAAACATTAAAAATAATTTTTTTTTATTATATATATTTTGTGTACATACATGTATTTTCGATTTAAACATTGCTTTTTGATTTTCTGTTTTTTTGTTCATAAACTTTCGACACATTTCGGATAAGATTCGTATTTGTCGTTTACAAGATTCCCGCTGCATACGAAACCAACAGGAGTAAACTGAAAGTTGGTGTCAGAAGTAAATCGACATAAATAGGTGATACCTAAAGTAATTTCATATTGCGCAAAGAAAGTAAAATGAAAAGGTAAAGACGAGCTCTCTCAAAAGACATGTTATAAAGGATTGTTCAAGAAAACCGAGGTAACACCATTCAAACTGCAATAGCAGCTGAACTGATAGATAACAGAGTTGTTTCTTGGTTTGATAATCTCTGAATAAATTAAGACCGTTTAAACGATTCACCCAATCTAAAAATAGTTAGTCAAAGTAAATTGTCCCCGAAAATATCTACAAGAATCAGTCTTGAATTGTTTTGACCTCTGTATTTTCAGTCAGTAAATCACTACCTGGCATCCTTTTTATCTTCGGGTTTAACTTTTAACAAGTCACCATCTTTCCGTTTCATATACGAAGGGACAAAAGTTTTTCGTTTCAACCTCGTGAGTTTCAAAACAGATTATGGAAAGAAAGCATATCTTCACAACTACTCGATCCCCCGCTAAGTGAATGAATGTTTAGAGGGATCCTAACTTTCCTAGGTTTTTCAACGGCATCGGAGGATTGAAGCTTGCTTAAATAGAATGCCCATAAAAAGTTATTTTCCTCTTTTCTCCCTAAGAACGAAGATGTTGGGAAGGTCAAGGGAAGGTTGGTACCGAGTAATCAAATTAAGTTGACAGACCTATAATGCAAAATATTACACAGATATCAGCCCTGATACAAAATGATTGCCCCCATCTTCGCGCTCTGAAAAGCAAATTATAAGACAGGTGGTGAAAGGAAATTCATAAATGATTTCCCCCACGTAGTCCAGGAGACAATGAAAGGAAATTTAGAAATGATTTCCCTCGTCTCAGCATTTAAATGCATAAATATATTTCGAAGTGGTGAAAGGAAATTCAGTAAAAGGGGCCAGACAACTTCACCGAGTTATTGAACAGGCTCGCTGGCAGTGAAGCAATGTCTGAGATATCTGTAAGGCTATTATACATGAATATCACTCTACTCTGGTAACCAATGCTTTTTAAAACCCGATCCACATCCCAAATTCGGAATTGACTCCCCAATTAAAAACATATGATCTTATTCTTTTGGTGCAAGCCGATACCTGCAAATATCTGTTGGGTCTCCTAGGACTGTTTCGATTGTCTTAAGACACACCTGAGTTTAGTAGTGGGAAAGGGAAAAATGTGAAAGGGACTACAACTATGTTTAAAAAGAATATTTGATTTTGTAAAATCATTTCGAGGTAATGAACGAAGCCTTTTTCCCCCGTCGATACCCTCTTCTCACGAACCTTTTCGCTTGATTGAGATTTTGACTCCATTTACCCAATATTGGCACGTGGTCTACTGTTATTCCCGCCTCACAGGGAGGCAAGATCCCTAGTTGGAGCCTATGTTGGAGCCGCCCCTATTTTTCTAGCCCTTCACAAGTTTCATTCTTAATGATTGAAATCTAAAAATGGTTTTCATTTTTCCCTCTGAGATATCGATGATCTCTGAAGCTTGATCACGCGAGCAGTGATGATTATTCTACTCTTGAAACAAGTCCTACCTTTCATAAAAATGTTTCCTCTTTCATTCTACTTCGGGATATCGTAGATCGGATACTATAACGCATGCAGTTCGCACATCCCGAGTCACGAAACAACGAAGTCGTTTTAATTTTTTACTCAAGACATTAACGAGGGTAAAGTTTTCCCAAACTCACGTTTTAAAGACGTCGGGGTTTCGCGCCTCGGTGTTTTCCAAACCCAAAAATTTGTTTTCATAGCCCCGATAGCTGAGAACATGAGTTCTTTATTTGAGTAACTCATGTCAAGGTTAAGGGTAAAAGCTAAACTGTGGTAAAAGATTCTCTAGGTATTTCGCCACTTGGCGTTGTCCTTTTTGAAAGTTTGACCATCTAAACCCCGACTCGCAAAGTCACGATGCAGTTATAACGTGATTAATTAATTACTTAATCCAATATTATCTTCCCTTTTAATTAAGTCATGTTATCGTGGTTTCACAGTTTCGCAGCTCGGCATGTAAATCTCCCAGAAACTTATCTTCGAAGCTCCGAGTCGCGATATGGAAAATATAATAATTATAAAATTAATCAAGCCCCAAATAGCGATTACCTTTAATTAACCAAAATCGATCTTCGCAGTCTCGGGTGTTAGAGACTCAAAATGTTAAAGGAAAATCCCCGATATAACGAGTACCGAAACACTGTTAACAGCGGTAAAACTGGATTAATTAAGCTAAATCAATGAATATCCTGCGCTTTGATGTCTACATGATTTACGAGGTATCCTTTTTCCTCCATGTGCCAACTGAGATTTTAAAACCGCCAAAATTTATGACATTAATGAGGAAATAGGGTAAATCGATGTATAAGATCGGATTTTTACGGCATAATTTATTTCCAAATGTGATTTGACAGACTTGTTCTGAAAGGTACCAAGTTTTTTTGAGTATATATAAGAGCTGTGTTTCATTATAACAAATGAATTTTCATGGCACGCAGAGCTCACCACCTCTGAGTAAACTGACTTCTGTATGTATACACAATTCTATCGCAGAAGAGCTAAAACGCAAGCTTTAGCCATGGCTCCGCGAAAAGCAGCAAAGGCGAATGTTGAGGTTTCAGGACAAGGCTCAGACAATGTCTCTGATACTTTGCCCCAAAGTATCAACTCGGTCCCAAACTGGTCATATGTTTTAGATATTCTGCAAGAAGAATTGGTGGATTATTCCGACGACTCCAACGACAACGAAAAATATGATATGACCACCAAGTACAAAATAGTCGTCCAATTCAGAATGCACAGAGTAGAAGCCAGACCACGATAGCTTCCATATTATGATATTGTACGATGGGCATTGGACCATGTGGACATACCGACCAGGACTATCATGAATGAGCAGAGAGTCACCATCGAGACTTTCAGGCCGGAGCATCTGCAAACCATGTATAAGCTGCCCACAATGTCTGACTACACATATGGCGTTGAGTTCTTGGAGGAGTTCAAGGAGAAGGAATGTGAACAGTATGATAAAACCATGTCCAGTTTGATAAAGGATTGGGTTTCAAATATCACGAAGTTCAGAGCTGATACCCACGGCATATATTCAATCGCTTCATTAGAACCACAATACAAATATGTGGCCATGATGACATGCCAGTTATATGGGAAAGAGGACATGTCACATTTTTTCCTTGTGTGGGTGCCTCTAATGTTTTGGGTCACCGAAGGCTGTTCCTTTAACTGGGCAAAGATGCTTTCGGATAGCTTGACCAATCGGGTCATAAAGTATCGGGAGCAGAAGGAGAATGGGAAGGCATCGTCATTCTTCATGTCCGCATATATTATGGATGCAATTTGTTCTATGACACCTTTTCCATTGATGAGCTAGAGTTGGACTCCCACCAAAGATGAACCCATACATGTATATCATGAAAAATGACGGGAAAATAAAGCGGAAAATTTTGCGTATTGAATTTTTAACTGGGTGATGGTGCCCCTGCATGTCACCATTTTTGGTCACCCTCCACCCCAGATCTCGGACAACATAGTAACGAATCTAAGCAGCATAGCAGACTGGTATGTGGAAGTAGAATTTTCATACCTTAGAGTTTTTGGGGCTTCTGTTCCCCCGCATGCGCTGCCATAGTTCATTCCCGACAAGCTATCTTGTCGTGAGGTTGCCCGACAAACGATAATTAGTGGTGTAAGTAAAGAACTTAAAGGGTACTCGAAGAAGGTATGGCCGTTGTTTCCTATTCGTTTGAATTCTTATTCTTTATTAGATTTCGGGCATGCCAAAGCCGAGGCGACAGCCCTGGAATACCTAAATTTGGTCTCCATCGAATACAAGAAGCATGATCCATAGAGGGTCGTGAGCAATGATTTGGTTAATTGCGGGCTCAAGAGATTTGAGCATGAGAATTCACCCTCGGATGACATTTTCCAAGGAGCAAGGTCCTATGAGGAGATTCTAGCCCAGATACAATCCTTGGCACCTGAGGAAAGAGCCGATGTTTTGAAGTTCCAGGAACATCGACGTAGTTGTCTTCCCGCTGTGTTGCGAGGTGAGGGTCCAGGTATTTCAGAGATTAAAAAGAAGGATGCCGAAGGTTCTAAGGATGTGACTCCCGACCAAGGAAAACACCAGCACGAGGGGGAACAAACGAAGAATATGGAAGCAGAGAAAAAGACTCCAGAACCGCCAAAGAAACAGAATCCAGAGACAGAGATAAAGACTCCAGAACCTACGAAGAAGTAGAGTCCATTCGATACTCCAGGAAAATCGGCGAAGCAAATCGGAGAACCCATCACATCAGTTAAACCCTTCTAGTCGACGCAAGGAAATATCGATGCAGGATGGATATTCAATGAAGAGCTGAGGCCCATAAGAGTCGAGGAACTCCCTCCGAGTGAGATTTTCTTCGATAAAAAGAGAAAGACAGTAGTGAAAAGGGAATTCTATCAAGAAGGAGAGTCGACTGCCAAGAAATATAAAGTCATAACTGATGGAAAGGACAAAAATAATGAGCAATTCTCCACGGAGATAGCAGGGACACTAGGAGCATATGCCTTGGTGAATCAATTTTCAGTCGGGCTCTTAAAAAACCAACTTAAAATAAAAAATAGCCTCATAAAGACCCCTGAACCCAGATTGGCCACAACGACAGAGACTACTAAAGACTAGGCGAGCGTAGGAATGGAGCAGGCTAGGATGGCCGATAAGAACGAGATAGAGATGCTCAAAACTAAGCTCGAGCAAGCACAGCTGGTGGTCCAGGATGGTCGGATGCAAGCGAGCCAGCAGAGGGATTTGATAAAACAGCTGCAGGCTAGGGTGGAGTTCGTCGAGAATAGAATGATAGACTTCGGGATGTTCAAATCCCAGGCGATCGAGATTCGGAGCAAAGTCTTTGTGGAGCAGCGAAATTTGCTCGCCAAGGTAGAAGCGATCCGAGACAACTGTCTGTTGGTCAATCAGGTTTTCGAGAACTTATCTACCAGAGAAAGGGATGTTGGAGCGGCTTGGGTCGCCTTCCAGGAGGCTGTGATAGCCATGAACAATAGGGTTTCGGCATGTACTCCCAGGTTCACCATTCCAGAGCAAACCAGAGGAAACATTTTGTTAAAGGAATGGGAGCATAACGTCTCTGAAGGCAAACAACAAGCCAAGAAGATAACCGATTCCTTAGAGGAGGCCTTTAATTCTATAGACGGTGATCTGCTGGGTATTGACAACGAAGGTAATGCCGAGACTTTGATGAAAATGAATGTGGAAAGGATCTCTCTTGATCTGAAGGAAAAAGAAGAAAGAGATTCAACCGATATTTCTCAGATGACTATGGTGGACATAGTCCAAGTAGATAAATGCATGATTAAACCCAGCGCGCAATTATGCGCCATCAACATTATAGATGGACAGATGGAAGACATGCTACAACAGTTAGCCTGAGAATGTTACTTCTTTGAAGCCAGTTGTCAAGCAGAACCGTCGCGGCTAATATCTCAACTGGTTGAAAGGTGTGTCACCTGTACAGAGCTCGCGCGAGAAAAAATGTCCGGCACCAAGTGAAGACAGAGAAGAAGAAATGGAGCGATTGCTCTCCTCCCTGTCATAACCGAAGTTTCGTGACTTTGGAGATTCTATCTTATTTGTAAAATTGTATAAATATACCACAGAAAGAAATAAACAAGGCTTGACCTTTTTGTGCCGTTTGTAACAAAGTTTTTTACATTTGAGAGTTAATACAAGCAGATCGGAAGATTCTCAATTCTGTCACGACCGTGTTACAAGTTTGCTTCCTTGTATCTCATATTTCATTTTATTTCATATTCTTAATTGATGTGCTTCGTTATAATTTAGTACGACCACTACTATAGCGAATGAATTTTGGTTTTCTGTAATTGTTTATTGTTTTTCCTTTGTACCACCTATCAACGGGTGTAAGACTAGTCTACATTTTCAGAATTCTTCACATATTCTCTGCTACATCGATTATTTCCTCACAAATTTCCTCTCTTGTTTATACGTGAGATTCTCCCTCGATAGGAGTCTTACACTGTAGACAACTAAATGTTTTTCTCCCACCTCACACCTTTTATTAAAATATAATACAGTTACGGGAAAGAGCCTTTGATTTGCATCCCTATTTTATTCCTAAAACCGTAAATTCTCTCTTATACGACCAAATTGAGACAACACTTAATCTCTCTCTGAAGTTTTTACCACCTTTACTGTTCCTCCATGACTGTCCCTATACCAACACAGCCTAATATCGAACCCGAACTATCGAACCAAACGCACATTGCCTTAAACCTTTTCGACACCTTTCTCAAAATGGCTACTAACCGGGTCAAACTCGAACATTCATGGGCAGCCATTGAACAAGATATAACTATCCAGGAACAGTTGGAAGCTAGACAACGCCAACGTAGAAATATTCCCTAGTTTCCTTTGCCGAAGGTTGACGTTTCTCTTTTCTCCATCTTTTACCCACTTTCAGATGCCTTGACACTATACTTTTAAGCCTTAAGTACAGACTCGGGAACAACATACCCCATGAAGTATTTACACCCCAGAATTATGTACACTCTTCCACACGGGGGAGTGCAAAGGGGGGTACCCCCTCTGCGGGGTCTGGGGGGTCTAGGGGCAAGCGGGCTCCTAGCAAGGGTTTGAGAGCAGCGTCCCTCGATGGGGGTTTAGGGGTGAATCCCCTGAAGGAAAAATTGCCTTGTAAATGTATATTGTAATTTCATTTTAAATCTGGACCGTCCATTATAAGGTCGCAGATCTAATGATAGAGATTATGTTAGGGTTTTTTTCCCTAGAAGGCAACCCTCTTTTATGAGGGAAATGTATTGTGGCTATGGTTGATGGTGAATATTGTATTCTGAGATAGGAGACTGTGAGAGAAAGAAGAGGAAGCTATAGCGGGTTTGTTGTAGGTTGTATCCCTTCATATGTTGGATAATAATAAAGGAAGGACCTGGCAATTTCTCTGGTGGATGTAGCCCACACTGAGTGAACCACGTAAATCTGTGTCTTTATTGTATTGTGTATCTTCTGTGTTTTGTTTCTTCATTTGTTTTATTTTATTGCTCCACGGTCCTTTTTTTCTAACATGAAAGTGGGTTTATGGATATCCAACTTGAATACACTTGATAGAGCTTGAATACAGTTGAGAGAGCTCGAATATAATAGTGAATGGGTGTATGGATACTAGTGTGAATATAGGTTGGCCTTGACCAAGATACAAAAGTGAGTGGATTTATGGATACTATATCAAAATAGGGTCAACCCTATCACAATATCCCCCTTTAATGGCCTTGGAAAGAAGGGATTACATCAAAACTTATCTAGCTTAACAATGAACATGGGCCATGATATACTGAAGATATAGTCCACTCTGAATGTCATATCTACCACACCAACATAATTCCACAATATCATGAGGGTGGAATCTCACAGAGGTATAGAATCAAGATCCATTGGAGCATGATGGTTTGTTGAATGTACAAAAAATGGCACAAGTTATTCCTGAAGATGAAGTTGTTGAATATAGTAAAACCAAAAAATACCAACATCATAGTGTGAAGAGAAGAAATCCACTAAAATATGTCGAGATATACTTTTAGATTCATCTATAAAATATTTTGGGGTAGATCCTAAAAAAATGTGACTCAAAACTGCATCAAAGAAGGTGAGAAAGCACTTAGTTTCCCCTCCTAAACAAGTGGTCATAGGCCTAAATATGTCATTATGAACCAATAACTGGGAATAATGCCTTGCACCATAGTAAACTGAATCATCCATTGTAAGACCACCAACTCTTGGAACATAAAGAACATCTCCAAATGTGGTAGGGCCAATAAGGAATTATTGAAAATCCCTAGAATATGGGCTCATCTACTTGATCCAAACACATTGAAAAGAAAGAATGATGAAGTCATAGATTGAATATTAGGAGAAATGATTTTTATCAAGTACATCCACAAACCCTTTCTATGAAGAAGGGAAATTATGTGATCTACCTAGATATCAAAATTGGTCTCATTTAGGTGGGGAACCAACTATTTTGAATCCATATGTGTTAATTTGGATTTATAAACCCTAAAATTATAAAAGTACATGTTATAACACAAGTTGTAGGTTGGGATAAGACCGACCCAACAACAAATCAAGTGCTATAACTTGGGAATCCCACACCCACTGTCACCTCGATGTAAGTCTCGCACTTCATGGGTGACTAGGTCACTCTAGGGAGGCAATCTCAGTGACCCTAGGGGGGTTGAGATGGAGATGGAGGTAAATGTAAGTGAAGCCCCTAGAGGTCGAGTCTAAGTAGAGTGAAAAGTGTGGAATGAATTCTTGGGAAGGTCCAAGGGTTGCCAAGTATGTTGAGTAACCTAATAATGATGAAATACCTTCCCAAGACACAAGAAAAGACACTTTGCAATGATGTATGTTAGTATGGATCAGAAAGTTAAGATTTTTGTCCCTAATTTGCAGCAGTAGATGACATTTTATATCAGAAAATAAAGTATCTAAATCAACATACAAAAATCTAAACTAGTTAAGTAAATCAACATCAAGATTAGCAATGAATATAGTCTGAGAAATGAAACTTAAGAAGCAATAGAAGATGATTGTTGTAAACATGTATTTTCTGCAGAAAATTGCAGCCTTATGGCTGTAGTTTTCATTCAATTATATCATAAAATTACACCATCAAAATATGCAAACAGTTAACTTAAAAGATGTGCCCTAGTTAGTAGAGTAAGTGAGCAAAATTTAGGAGCTAGTCTAGGGTTAGTTTAGGAGTTATGGATAGTAGTTTATCTAGGTTAGATCAGCCCTAATGGCTGTAGGTTAGGGTTTGTAATAGAAAGAAAATTAATGGGAGAGAGGGGACACCGTAGTAGAGGAAGACCCCTCTAAATAAGGCAAACCAAATTCAAGCAAGAAACCTTTCAAAAGATAAAAAATTGTGTTTCCCAAGGCAATGATTTTATATCTCCAATACAAAAAAGTATGACTAGTACCTTTACTATTGGGTTAATGGAGTCAAATAAACAAATATATAGAGAAGCTACCTCCTTGCAGGTGTAATCCCTTTTACTTCCTAAGGCAAGTTTCTCTAGCTAGGGTTTAAGATAAGAGGGTGTATGCCCTTATACTTCTCTTAGAAAACCCTTGTATAATCAATGATATGAAGAATAAAATGATGAAGACTATGGTGGGGTTGTATTCTCTTATACTTCCCACCTAGCTCCTAGCATAACAATACTTGACTTGAAAAAAATGATTGCATAATAGTAAAAGACCATACCAAGATCAAGAGAAATGCCAAGATAAGCCACCATAAGAGCTAGAAAACATCATCCAAGGCTAGTGCTAGACTTACACCAACCATTCATCAATTTTAGATCAATTCCTCTCACAATGAGGGAGGGTTATGTTATCAAAATGAGATCTTATGATCTCTATTTATACAAAATGTCACCAAGGTGACTTGTCCACAAATTAAGGGTAAAACCACAAGATCAGGGGTCGAAAACCCTAATATTTCCCTCTTAAGAAAGTAATATTTAAAAAAATCATTTAAACTTTCACTTTTTGCACAAACAAAACCCTAATTACATGGGCATCATCCCTTTAGGGGACATTTTTCCACTTTGAAGAAGTTGTTGGTGTTGGAGACATGTAGGTAGGCCTCCAAAGGCCACAAGTCAAGCATATAGATAATCTCGTCATGGTGAAGACCCTCTTCTCCTCAAAACATCCATGTTTCAAATGAGTAGCACCTCACCACCATGCCCTAGCCCCCCAAACATGACATCAAGCTTAAAAAAGAGGACGTTTTTCCCCTCCTAGGAAAATCATTTGGCAAGTGAGGTCTAGGTTGCGTTGTCCAAGTCACCAGCAAGGCCTTCCAAGTCTTATCTTCCCCATCTGGCAAGTGGGCCCTTACCATCCAACCTGTGGGCTTGTAGCCCCATGGAAGCCCAATCTAGGCTTGTTCTCCCAAAAATGTCCACCAACTAGGTCCTGTAAAGATAAATGAGCACGACCTCCAAGGATCTCAAGTCATAACATCATGATAAATGAATCCAATCAATAAATAAGCCATCTAAGCATGTGCATCAAATATCACTATATAAAACAATTAATTTCTCAAAGACACCATGCAACTTGGCAAGCTTGAATATGGGAGGGTTGACGAGGTGTCCTATTGGGCAGATCTTGCCCTATGTTAAGGAGAGTTTCCAAGAGATCCCTCTCTAAGCCAGGTAAAGTGGATGAGGTGGTTGGGGTTAAGAATCAATGGGAATAGGTCTCATGACATACAAGGGGTCGTAGTGTCTCAATCATGGGTGCCTTTATAGATGATGTGTGGTACCTTCGTCCACAATGCACTTTTTCCAAGCCCATCAATTTCCTTTTATCTTTATTTATTTGTATTTTCTTTCAATATAGCATAAGGAGAGATTGAAGGTCATTGCCATGGCATGGTGACTAGATGATGGCAATGTCACCAAAAAACACCTAGTGGAAATGAGAAGGTTGGCTCGTGATGAGACCCCCTTTCTCTCAGCCATGCAACTAAGAGCCATTATCTTGGTTTGGTGACCAGATGATGGCAATGTCATACCACTAGATATTCATGGATGTGATAGGTCGGCTCGTGATGAGACCTCATATCCTTCAACTAACATTTTAAGCATTATTTATTATATTGTGGGTCCCCTTACTCAAAGATAAGCATTTCATTGATTTCTTGGGTGATCCCTGGGTGAAGCTTTTGCAAGGTTTATACAAGAATTTTATCTTTTATCCAACATCAACCCCTATGGGCCTTCAACCCCTTCTTCCTATAGAATGAGGGACAACCCCTTCTTGGGTCAATACACCCTAAAATCCCAAGAGATAAGGAAATGTGGGGGGGGGGATAATGATGGAAAGTGGTAAGTATGGTCGAGAACGATACAATGGCTCATTAAGGGAGTTCCTAGTAGAAAACTCATCCCCAAGGAAAACCACTTACTAGGGCACAATGTCAACCACCAAGGTGAAGTAGGGAAACAGGCATAATTTCCAATAATACATCATGAAATCTAGAGCAATCTAAAATACAACATAATCAAATGGATTAAATATTGAAATGATGTTCACCATAACACTAACTTGTACTTCATGGAGAAAGGCCCACTTCCTTCCAGAAGCAAGCTAGTGTGGTGGATCCCATCTGCAAAACTCTGACCATGTGTGGTGGTGAGAGGGTTTTCCATCTGTGAAAAAGGGTACTTCTAGTCATGTAGTCTCTCAGCACTCCATATCTACAACTTGAGGGCCTCGAGACATAATCTCCTTAGTTATATACAAAATGGGGATAACATTACCAACATCTTCTAGAAATATATAATGCACTTCAATGAATTTGTAGTATATATATTTTGATGAAGAATAGGAACAGTGTGATGGTATTAGGATAGGGAATAAACCCTAAAACATCCTAATGTACTAGCCTCTTCATAAATTTATGCCAGACTTCAACAAATCTACAATAGATATATATTGAAAAAAAAAGGAGGAAAGAGTCTTGGATTTAGGGTTTCGAACATCATGAAACCTTAGAAAGAGGTGTTGGCCTTCAAAGAGGGTTTAAATATTTTAAATACCATAAAAAAAGGTGCTAGCCTAAAAATTTGGCTCACTTGCAAAAAAAATGAAACCTGGTTCCATAATCACAAAACAACAATGATCACCAACCAAAAGCCTCAAATCAACGTCTGAGTAAAAAAATGATAAAAAAAATTGAAATAAACCAAATAGTAGACCTCACATTGGTTTTTTCAAACCTATGCACAATATCTCCAAAAATCACATAAAGCATGCTCAAAATCCTCAAACAAGGAGCCCTTATTTGGCCAATAACACCATAAAACACAACCCCCCAAAACTCCTATAGGTTAGGCATTCTTTCATTGCAATAATTGATCACATGTATAATTAGCAAGGATAAGACTATAAACAACAACAAAAAGAGAGAAGGAGGTTCACATCCACTATGATACAATGTTGTGATTCATAAGAGAGTGAAGGGATTGAATGGAACCAAACTACAAACCCTAATTCTTGCAGTAAACTAGAATAAAAAATACACTAGGGAAACACAACATAATACTCTAATAAGTGTGCCAGTGTCAATTCATAATTGCACTAGAGAGAAGAATCATACGTGCATTGGAGAGAAGATGCAACCCAAGAACAACAAAGCAAACAAAGAGCTTATAGTTCATGTAGGATAAATCACATGTATTAGAGAGATCAAGAAGATGTCATGATGAATAGTACAAATGAGACTTGAGTGTATAATTATACACAACTCAAGAGGTAGGGAATCCTCGTCAAGAGGGGTTATGGGCCCACATAATGACTAGGTTAGTCCTAACCACCTATAAATATAATAAATTAGCATTTGACTAGGTCATATTTAAGATCAACCCTAGAAAACACATTACTACACAATAATAATGATGACAAAGTGAGGTTGTCCAAGGTTGTATGTGAATATTACACCATCATTTCAAATGATTAAGGATTCCATTACAAGGCACCATAAGATAACCATAGTTTTTATACACCCTTGTAGTATGTGGAAATCATCCCAAAGAACCTATTCCGAAGAACTTTGTAACAATATTTTAAATATATTCAATTTAAACTTAAAATGAGTTTCTAAGTACATGGAACTCCTAATAAAAATGGTATTAATAGATAGAAATTACAATGATAGAGAGAAAATTGAAGATGTTCACCATGTTTTTTTGAGGTGCTTATTTGCTAAGGAGGCCTGAACTTGTATCCAAGGCCAATTTATAGATATGATTACATAAAAACTCTATTGGAGGGATTTCATTCTTGGGGATCCTTGGTGATTCCACAAAATTTATTAGAAGTGTACACAAGTAATTGGGATGGTCATTATCCACTTTTTATGGCAAAAATGAAGTAACAAAACATTCCGGATTTTCCCATGGATAATAAGAAATAAGAAATTCATGGTTCTTCACTCTATATCTAAAAAGTGTTCATATCGATTGAATGCCTTAAGAAATGATTGTGAAAAGCTAGATTCTATATATAATAAGTGTTCATATCAATTGAATGCCTTAAGAAATGATTGTGAAAAGCTAGGTACAAGAATTAAATCTCATGCACATGCCTTGCTTGAATGGGTAAGTAAGGGGATGACCATGCTGATGTAATGATGGCTTATAATTTATTCTTTGAGGAGATTACCATTGCATCTCTCTCAATAATATAGGTACGATCTTTTTTGAGATAAAAAAGGTTTTCTAAATCATTTCTTATTCAAATCATGCTAACTTCAAAAGAAGTAAAATGTAGTCAAACAAACATTAATAGCTAATAGATTTTACAATGTAAAAAGAGAAATAAAGTAGAGTGTTGATCTGATGATTTGTTGACATGGGAAGATAAGTATGGAACACAATGCGAATGACATGAGTTCAACAATTCAAGAAAGAAAAAAGAAAAAAAGCTAATAGATTTGCACTATACAACCCAGGTGGGGTTGACATGTGTTTCCCACAGTATCCATCAACTCTTCATGCATGTGTTTCCCACAACTATCCATCAACTCTTCATGCATGTGTTTGCCCTTGTATGTAGTGATGCATTGAATCTAGACTATATTTAGTGAATTTCATATGGAAACTAGCACAAACTACTTTAATATGCACCTCAAGGTTGTGATGATACGAAATATATCAAGTTCACATAAATGTTAGTTCTATCAAACGTTGGAACTTTATATATGCAACCTCCAGTTGCCATAACCTTGAAATGCATATTAGACCAATATATATGTGGATTTCTACTAGTTTAGGAAGTTGGGACATATAACAAAGTGGATAGGAATCAATTTGGCATAGGAAAATTGCTCATATTTTGAATATAAAGCACCACTATGATACTCAATATTGCAAGCATAAACTGTTTTTAGATCAATGCAAACATGAAAGAGAAATCCATACCTATTGAAATAATTGACTTTGTAGTTAGTGAACTTAATAAAATGAATGGATTAACTAAAAATGGATGGTAAGATATATATATATATATATATATATATTCTCTTGCATTTGCGTTTCTTACATGAGTAGGTAGCTAGAACGCTATTTTGATGTGTATATGGCTTATCATGTATTTTTTTGAAGGGATGATAGTTTCAATCCTTTCAATTTAATACAAGTTTATGTTATAATGTTTCCTATGTTTCTCAACAAGTATTATCCACCAACATGGTGCATTTTAGCAAACCTAGAACTATTCTTGGTTCATGTGAATAATAGAAATAATAGTGGGTGATGGCACATGATAAATAAGGCTCTTAGAAAGGCACAATAGTCTTATAGATTGAAATAGGATTTGATGCCTTAGTTTTGATCCCTTGAATGTCATAGGATCATATTATGTATAAATTTTAAATGTATGATTATAATGATGGGAGTTAAGCGATGTGAGATTAAATAAATGAACATGTATCAAATGATATAAATATGCTAGTATGAATTCCCAGTGTGGAGCTCAAGGCAAGGCTTGACTAGTGAATGGCTAGGCATGTATGATGTACATATAGTTATAGGGATCATGTGGTAGGATTACCATGGTGAAATCAAACCATGTAAATATTAATGCTAGGATATATTAGATAAAGGTTCAAGATGGTTGTAGAAAGAATGAGAGGGGTTATGATTCCCACTAGAAGGGAAGATGAAAGGGAGCCTATGGGAAAGTAAACTCTCTATTACCAAGTGTCATCCTTAGATATCATCTCTTTTATATCATGTGCCTTAAATAAATGCATCCACCTCCATTGAATTATAAAACCAATCATTGAATGCATTAAGAGTTTGGTGGGGAATTCTTCTCACATATTTATGGAAGCATGGGTTGAGTACAATCATCATAGGAAAGTGTAAATGTCCTACTTTTCTATTATTAGTAGTAATGTTAGCCAAAACTTCCCTCAACTCTCTCATTTTCTATTAACTCCATTCATTCTAGTATTATCATATTCATGATCTAGACTCCTAATGACATGTTCTTAATTCCTAACCATTAACCCATCTAGAAATTAACCAAAAAGTAGCATTGTGAAGAGGAAAATTACAGACGTTGGGTGGAATGTAGATGTATACATGTGAACATAGAGGATGGGAAAGTCAAGATTCAATCACCCACTATGCATTTGCTGCTCTTTGGATGATTTAGAGCCAAGTGTTGTTCTTGTAGGAAATTCCTAGAAACAAAATAATAGTTTGGGCTCTTTCCACCCACATTGAAGAGCATTGGAGGGAAGAATATCCATGATGAATTGTTGAGAAAATATGATCTTCCTTGTGTTGTGTAGGGTAGTAGAAGAGAGTGTCATGGCTAGATAAGATGCATTTAATGATCTATAATGAATAGATTGGAAATAACATGTCTATGTGAAACAGGCATATATAATTTGATCCTTATGTAATAAATCTACCCAATAACCCTTAATTTGTAAAAATGTTGAGGTGAAAGACAATGGTCAATGAGATGCACCTATTTGGGTTGAAGAGAAATAAGAATGTGCTTGAGGGAGATTAATGGTAGAGAGGATTCACAATATCTTATGTGCTATTAGATTATCGGGGTGAGTGCCTTATTGTGAATGGTTAGGATTGCACACACTAGTTAAGATCAACAACCCACAATCACTTGCACATTCAAATGTACCCTAGCTGGAGAGGTACATGTTCTATGTAATGTCCCCAACTCTGCTCCAGGCCATGTCACATCAAAATTTTGAACTCTGATACCACTTTGTAATGTATCCATCCTTATAGTTGAGTCTCGTTACCACATTGTAAAGTCTCTACTACCACAACTCGCTAAATAAATATCTGATATCAATTCTTTCTTTTGTGGAAGCACCTCATTGAAAACAACAATGCACACAACTGGCCTTGTGCTACACGCAACTATGTTTTCCTACTGCACGCAAAATAGTCTTATACCATGCACAACAACTATGGATTAGAAATTATGTGTGCTCAAACGTCATTGTGTCGGCCACATCGACAGTCCCTCAGCATGCACAACATTCCTAGCTTCATGTTAGAACCCATACAATTACTATTGAATTTACTTAATAGATAGCGACTAGAACAACATATTGAACTCATGATACAACTACACACACAACCATTCCTATGTTGTGCATGAGGTCTATCCCATTTGTGTGTGCATATTGATTTCCCTACACACGCAATGATTCAGGCATTGCCTCGAAATCTCATGACCATTACCACAGAATTATCTAATAGGAAACACTTAATAACTACCATGCTCTACATCTGCAATAGTTATACAGAACTAACAATACATGCACAACCCAACATAATTATGTACCAATTCTACAAACATAAATAACATAAGCATTCACATGTTAAACAATATATAAACACATATAAACTATCATGGCCCATGCCCTGCATATGCAACAAACATGCAGTTCTACAACATATATAATCCACACACACACATATTGAAGCATCAGATCATGTCACTGAGAGGGGGGGGGAGTGAATTAGTGACACAATAATTTTATCATTTTCTTTTATTTATGAAAACATAATTTTGACACAATATTTTATCGTGGAACCAAATTGGGAAAAACCACAGAGGTTTTTCTATTAACTGCAAAATTTGTTTTACATGTTACATAGAAGGAAGATATTCTTCCTTTTCAATCAGCACCAACTAATCAGGATGCACCCACACCCTTTTCCACCAGCACCAATTGGTAGGAGGATATGACCCCCTATTTACTCAGCTACAACTGACAAGGAAGCACCAACCCCCTCTACAGGAACCAACCTGCCCTTGCACCACCCAACCACCCTTATTTTCTGAATCTGAAAAAAAACTTATGTATCAAGTCTTTACTGAATATTTCTCTGCTCCTGTGATTTAATATATCTTATGATTCGAACTACATAGACACTTTCTTCTCACCACTCTTTCTCATTTATATATTCTTCAAAATGACATGAGTGTTATACACTGTGTCCCTTTATTTGGACCATCACACCTCTTCTTTTAACCTAACCATAATAATTGTTTTAACATTTTTATTGTGAAGGATTTTTCATAAATTGATCACAGTTATGGATTAATTTTGTCCTTTTAACTCGATCCTGAATCTATGCATTTATTTGCAGAAACCGAGTTCTGCAGAGGCGCTTCCTTCAAACCATTACATGTGACCGAGTGATACAAATTCACAGGCTTATCAATTTAGCGAGTATTATATCCTGCCTTTTTAATCTCTTGTTCCATATGGCCAATGGCGGTGACCAGACACTGGGCCAAACGAGTGCTTGAGCACTTATCAAATCAACGGTCACAATTTAATCCCCTAATGAGATGGATGACAATCGAGACTTCGGGACTTCATCATTTGGGACTTTGGGATTTCAACTTCAGGACTTCATCATTTGGGACTTTGGGATTTCAACTTTTCAAATTTTTGAATAAGATTTCGTCGAGCAGATCGGACGATTCACTTTTATTTTGCATAACCAGATCAATGGTCATGTTTGACCCTTACACTTATCCTTTCATTGCTTAATCTGACGGCTGGGACTTAATCAAGAATCTAGATGGATGGCCACCATTTAGTCTGGGACTTCGACTATTCGACTTACACTATCCTTCCATTGTAATATGATCAACGGTTGAGAATACACTTGAAATGATCTTCATATCAGACGACTCGTGTCCACTTCGGGACTTCGACATTCGGGACTTCAGGACTTAGGGCATCTGCTGGTGGTGAAACTCTTGGAGTCACCACCAGCAGATGCCTTAAGTCCCGAAGTTAAGTAACTTGCTTACATCACTTGATTACGTGGCATGAGTCGAGTGTCTGTCACGTGTCACTCTGATTCTTGATTTGCACGTACATGAAATGCCTATTTCAACTTGACACTTGTCATTATCTAACTATGCCATGTGTCCTTTCTTATGTGGTCTGTCAATGTGGTATATCACATGTCCTTTCTGACGTAGATCTCCCAATGTGACACATATTCATCTCCTTGATCTAACTATCAGAATAGCATCTAAAGTGTATCTCAGATCGACGACGGAGAGTGACCTCGGAATTTTGGCTTTCGGGACTTCGGGTATTTAGATATCTCGATTTCACAAATCTTCCGAAGTGATATTCTTGAAGAATAACCTCATCACATCTTTAGACATGAAGTGAATTATGTTCGTTTGATCAAGATCTTAGATCGATGGCTCGATCTGTCTGTGATGTTGCTTTGCCTTGGTTTAAGTCTAACGACCCTCCATCTTTGTTTATCCTATCATTCCACTTAAAGTGATCTGACGATTGACGGATATTTAGATAATCGAATTCTCAATCATTTTTCACCACTTATCCTATCCTTCTATTTAAGGTGATCCAACGATCGTGAAGACTCTTGAAGAAGATTAACGATCAAGGATGATTTCAGAACCACAACTTGTGAGTGATTTAACTTGTCACCCAAACTCTGCAATTTGAATTTGTGTGTTGTTTGTGAGTCAACCACAATTGTCGATCTTCGAAGCTATAATATCTGACAGTCCCGATTGATTGCAAGATTGAAAATAGAACTGTATTTAATTCTCCTTTCAATTTCCACAATCTATTCATGTTGTTGATCTGGCAATTGTGCATCTGACGGTCATGATTTAATCCAACTTAATCTGATCGTTTGTTGGATCAACCACAATCGTCTATATTTGAGTTTATGAGATCTGACGATCTAGACCGATTACGGGATTATAACTAGTGAGTCATTTAATTCTTCTTCCACTCTTTTCAATTCATCGTGCCATCTCTTCTTAGCTTTGATCTTTATTCGCTAACCCTCCTGATCTTTTATCTCTGCACATCGTCCAACTGTTTGACATCAACCCACAATACTGTTGATATCAATGACAATTCATCATACCAACTTATCATCACATCAATGAAACTATGTCCAACATATATATATATATATATATATATATATATATATATATATATATATATATATATATATATATATATATATACTCACACACACACAATTGTAACACATAATATATTTAACATGTATATGCACATTACTCAAAGAATAATACACATAAGAAGACACTTATCTTTTGTTGTAATCCACTGACTGCACGTAGACCTCAGACGTTCTTCCCAACCATAGAATCTATGGCTCAAAACATATCAGTTGCAGGTCACCCCCGAGTTGGGGCTTAAAATATACCAAGGAAAAGGATTCCTAAGCCAAGATAATGTCTATCAACAGTCAAAACACTCAGACAAAGGTGCCAACCCCAACAAACAGACTATAGTCCCTCATTCCCCACATGCTTGTCCCACCCTAGGAAGTGTGCCCCTTCTTTGATCAATAGTCCTTTGGATGCCCCACTTCCCTTCCAAGGCTTTAACAACATGCCATACAAGAAGTCTTAGAGCCCTATAGATGCAATTGGGCACATTGAGAAAGCAATTCCAAACAGATCTCTCACTTGGGGAGAATTCTTACGGGCCTAACAACTCACTTCTTCAATATCACACGGGCCTAGAAACCCGCCTCTTCAATAGCACATGGGCCTCACAACCCACCTCTTCAATAGCACACGGGTATGACAACCCACCTCTTCAATAGCACATGGACCTGACAACCCACCTCTTCAATAGTACACGAGTCTAACAACCCACTTCTTCAATAACACACAGACCTTCCCCAATTACAGGGTTATGTGATGGAAACAAGTTACAACAAGATATATATGCTTAGCAGAGGAAAATTGGTTTTCCTCCTGAAGGAATAAGTGAATCCCCCTGAAATACACTAAGGCCCAACAATTTATTTGCATGACTAAAACTAGACACTTGTCACCTTAAGAACTAGCTTCTCTCCACTTGGTGACCTATTCCCATCCCTTAGGAACATAGGATAAATATATATCCCATAAATTACACTTTTGGAAATATTATTAAAATTTTCCCTCTTGCTAACTCTTATCCCCTTTTCCCTTTCTAGTGGAGTTTAAACTCCCCGTATATTTTTTCTGATTGGTCTACACACAGTGATATATTTTCATTAATTATCTGAGTGTCATTACATTTTTACAAATATAGGCTCATTGGCCTTTTAGCCTCACAACAAAATTATTTAGGTATGCACATAACTATGAAATGGGTGTGCACCCTCACTTGGTGCACACGCAAAACTAAGCACTTTGTTGCGCTCTACCACACAAGCACTCCAATCTCAAAATATTTATATACAAATAATCTCTGTCCCCAAAATATCTTGGCTACAAAGATTGGTCTGATGCAAACTTCAAGACAATCCTCGTGCACTTCCTCGGGTGTGTTCAAACTATGAAATGGGCATGCACTCCACCTTTTGTGCACGTTCACAAGAACATAACCCAAAACTTAGTGTTGAAAGCTCACCATCCTAAATGTACATTTACATTTACATTTCCAATTGGGTTTCATGCTATGGTATTACATTACCCTCCCCTTTATTTATGCACTATCCTCAGTGCATTATGTACAATCAAAACTTCAAAAGTCTTCAAAAAGATATGGGTACTCACTAGCAAATTTGGGTCATTTTGCGACGGTTATTTCGATGCTATTGCAAATTTGAGACGAATCTAAACTCTATAAAATGTCATTTTGTGTCACGTGGAAATTGTGACAAAATTGATTAAACATTGCAAGAGCGATGCCCCTAGGGAACTTATCACAATTGCGACAAAAAAGAAATATCGTCGCCAATACGACAATTAAGGTAAAAATGTGAAACCAACATTTCATCTCAATTGTGATGACAACTTTCATTGTTTACATAACAAAACTGTCGTCTCAATGGCGACAACAACTTTTCGTTGTTTACATAACAAAACTTTTGCAACTATTTAAGTTGTTGTCACACTTGCAATGAAAACTCTTCGTTGTTTACATAGCAAAACTGTCGTAGCTATTTAAGTTGTCATCTCACGTGCGACGACCACTTTTGTTGTTTATATTGCAAAACTGTCACAACTATTTAAGTTGTCGTCACACTTGTGACGACAACTTTTGTTGTTTATATTGCAAAATTGTCGCATCTATTTAAGCTGTTGTCTCACTTGCAACGACAACTTATGTTGTTTATATTGCAAAATTGTCGCAACTATTTAAGTTGTCGCCGCGCTTGCGATGAAAAAGATTTATTTAAAAATTAAAATTAAAATTAAAAATTTATTTGATTTAATATTACCATTTTAATATTAATAATAATACATGATGCAAATGAAGAGCTTAATGATCTTATTAGAATATTTTATCAGATAATTAAGGTGCAATAGGCCAAAGAACAAGTGAATGAGAGATTCCAAGAATATCAAAATAAGATGAAAATTATTTTTTATAGAAGAGTTAAAGAGAGATTTTACTCTTTTACTCAATGAGATTTGGTACCACATCAATGTTACCAAGGAAGAAGATGGTAAAGTCAAGGATATTAATGGAATAGGGCATCAAGGAACAATTATGCGACAGATATTATCAAATATTTAAGGAATCAAAGGAAACAAAGCTATCAAAGAATGACATTGAAAAGAACTAAATATGGATGGATGAATAATCCTATTGTATGAGAGCATAAATATAAGTAACTCGATTACTTCGTTTCATCACATGCAAAAGATTTAGCCACAAATATTTTAGGATAGTTTTTCGAATGGGGGTACTTATGTTATGACCCAATGGGGGGTATATATGGGGTTGAATGTATATGTAATGGTGTTAAATGTATATTAAATCGGGGGCAATCTAATAGAGGGGCCACATGTGCAATGAGTGAGAATATGTATATATAGAGATCAATATGGTCATTATCGGGAAACATTTGAACATATGATTTGGATATATGGATGTACTTGGGTTATTTGGAGGAATTTGTGCTCCACACTCACATTTGGCGTACACTGTGTATATTGATTGAGCATGTTATTTTGAGTATTTGAACAATAACTCTTACTTACCCCATGGATTTTCCTTCTAGATATATACTAAGGGAAATTGGTTTACATGGTGTAATCAACAAAAACTGAAATCAATTCTATAATTGTCAAGTTTGTTGTTAGTTCAAACAATATTTTTCTTGACAAGTGTTATCTTGTTAAAGTGTTGCCATCCTCTTTATTTGGTCATCTTGAAGTCATTGTGCATTTTTCTCTAAAAGAAGGTTTCATTTTTAATAAATCTTATTCTGATTATAATATGAATGATCTTTGCTTAATAGCCAAGCTTGTATGGAGATGATTTCATTCATTTTGGAGAGTGGTAGTTTATGTTCCTAATATTTATTTATCCCTAAGACCAATATATGGCATGCCCATTATATTGTTTCCATGCTTTGACTGCAATGCACACCAACCACCCAACTTAAACTCACATCAAACCAAGGTTGTGTGACTTAGGATTGACGAAAAGTCAGCAAGTTTGGGATATGGAAAAACTTGGCAACTCAGCAAAAATCAGTTCAAAACTCTTCAAATAGAAACAACACTCAGAATACATAAAATTTTGTGCAGAAAAAATATTAATGACATTTCCATCCTTAAAATCTATAAAACTATAGGTTTTTCATCAATTCATCTCATCAAATATGATAACAAAAAATCTAGCACTTAAAATTAGCCTCAAAAACTTAAACATAAATCAAATATCTTGCATGGGACTATGACATCTTTGCGACGAATTCATTCTTGGTGGTGTTTCAGGTTGTTTGTGCCACCCTTTCATACTGTGGTTATAGTGTTTGCACTTGAGCTTCTTGTCATCATTCAATTAAAGTTTGAAGGCATGTTCTCATGCTTGATCAAACCACCTTTTGGAATTAGGAGCCATGGTTAGTCAAGATTCAATACAAAGAAGAGAAGAGTATATCACTGTAGGTTGATCCCTGAATTAAAAATGAAGATGAAGTATCCAAAATCAATTTTGTTGAAAATCAAAATACTTTCTTAAAAATCAGAATGCAATTGAGACTCGATATCTAACATGTATATATCTTGGCTCTCCACCTCCTATTCGGTCTCCAGCCCACAAATACAAGCGTTCTCAAGACTCCAACTGAACCCCAAACAAGAATAACACAACCTGCTGAAAAAAGTTCCAGTGTTCACAGTCCAACTGAAAACTCAAATCAATAAAGATAAAATGACCAAATGAGTGAAATGCATCTTGTTTTTGGGTTATATGCCTTTAGGGTTTCCTTTGATGTGTTCATGCTCATATTTCTCCCTCCAAAAAACACATTTTGGCCTTTTCTCCAAGTCAATTCCATGTGGGATCCACCTTTGCTTAATGGGTGAGTTTTTTCAAGTTTCAACAAGTCCAACAAGTTCGAGTTGGGTTCAACAGGTTTTGGCAAGTTTCATTTATAGGAAAGTTTCACAACAAGTTTTCACTGGTTATTCATTTTAGTGTTGACCCAACAAACTCACAGACCTTCGGCATGTCTCACAACATTGCTTCAAACCAAGGTTGTGAGACTCGAACTCAACAAAAACTTGGTCAGCTTGGGACTGGGCAAAACTTGATGGCTCGACAAGACTTGACAAAACTCTAAATTGAAAATTAAAATCAAATTTAATTAAAAAAAAACTCTCAAAATACAAGAAATTTTATGCAAAAAAATAATATGACATTTTCGTCCATAAATCTATAAAACAAAAGTTTATCCATCAATTCATCTCATCAAATATGATAATATAAAATTTGTCACTTGAAATGTGTTCAAAAACTGAACCATAAATCAAAATTTCAAATAGCTTGGAATCCATCAAATAATAACAAGTTCAACAATTCAACTATTGTACTACATGAATGATTTATGACATAATCATAAACTCAAAATAGACAATGTCTCCAATCTCGAGTATCATTTATTTTGTTTCCTTCAATTGATATTGAAGCATGAGAGTGTGAATGTATTTTAGGAGATATCAAAGCATGAGATTGAAGGTATTATAGAAAACCCCACTAAAACAAGTTTCCTTGTTCACAGTCACACTATAGATTGAAACATAATCACTCACAAATAAATGAGAAAATGAGTTATATGCCTTTAGGGTTTGATTAGAGGAGTTCAAGGTCTTTTTTTCCCTCCAAAACCCTTTCTAGGCCCTTTCTCCAAGTGTGTTTCATGTGGGGTCTGTGTTTACCTATTAGGGGTCAAAATCATGAGCTCTATGCAAGTTCTAGCAGGTTTCCATGGGTTCCAACAAGTTTTGTGTGATTTTATAGTCTCTACAAGTTTTTTCCACTAACCTACAGTGAGTAGCTTCAAATCCAAGGGACGAAAAAGAATCTATATTACCTTGCTCTTAAACACATCCTCACATTGGCCATACAATTGTGGCATGCAAATAATAGCACACCAACCCCGTTTAGTTTTGTGACCTTTCAAAAGCGCCTGACAATGTTTCTTGAATTTACTAGAAAAACTTCAATAATTGGGATTCTTTATCAAGAGTATGATACTATATGGCATAGTTATCATACCTAAATATGGTTCTCACATGATATCCATGACTTTCTTTTGCAGAGGTTTTTATGGAGACATGATATCTACCCTATTGCTCGTAGATGATGACATCCTCCTAGTCTCTTTACAAGAGCAATGAAATATGATTGTTATTACATTTTTGGGCAAGGATAGGCAATTTGAGTTCAACCTTGGTAAGACCATGTCATGATTTTCAACACCGCCAATGAAGCACTACTGAAATAACATTTCACTTTGCCTTCAAAATATTTCAAGGCCAAGACTAAGTTTATGCCCAATAAATAAAGATTAGTCTTCTTAAAGGTTGTGCAATGTTTATGCATATAGGTAAGTATATATGTATACACGGGTATGAGCACATAAACAAACAAGTTCCATGAAATAGCCCTCCACTTATTCACTTCTATTATATAGTCACTTGACAACAATTTAGGTAATAAAACATAGAATGCTTCGTTATATGCACTTTATGTTAGATTTGGTAGCTCTGAGGTACTTCTGCATAGGTGGCACCCAGAATGCGGAAGTGACCAAGCACATTTCTCCCTAGTGACTTTATAAAGTGATTTTATAAAGTTAAGTTGAGATTTTATTTTTTAATGTGTAAAAGTGACTTTATGAGGTTGTCGATCACTTTAGTGACTTAAGTGACCTCAACGAATGATTAAGTCGTGACCGTTGATCTCATGAGGGAAATATTAGATCTTGACCATCAATCTCATTGGGAGACCAAGTTTTAAAGGAGTTACACATTGGAAATTGCATAAAGGCAACACTTGAGGGAAAGAGGGCACATTGAGGAGAGCTTGAGCAGGAAGGTGAAGAGTCACTTTTCTCAAGAAAGAGATTGAGCTCATGGAGAAGTGAGAGTAACAGCAAGAGGAGGGTGCATCCTCCAAGGGAAAGAGGGAGGTTCATACATCTAGAGGAGGGGCACGATTTCCAAGGAAGGAGAGGGTTCCTACAAATGAAGGAGGGCATGATTTTCAAGAGGAGAAAAGGGCACGCTTTTCCAAAAATTACAGCATTAAATGTTGAGTTGACAACAGTGAAAAGGGAGGTCGTACATTACTATTTAGAGGTTGTACAATAGCATAGAGGCACAAAAATCGAGGCAAGAGGATGGAACAATTTTCTAAGTGTTTGGATGTACAAAATTAGTGCAGAACAATATTGCTAATGTGCACAGATATCAAGATTTTATTTGTTGTTAAAAGGACTGTACATTGCAGAAAATGGGGATTGTTTTGTGTCGTTTTTAGCACACAAAGCGAGGAGGTTTGTTGGCACATTTTTCAAGAATTTTTGTTGTTGATTACTTGTTGTTGTAAACTCTAATATGAAATTTCTCTGAGCTCAATAAGAAAACTCTCCTTGAACAGGTTTTCCCAAGTTGGGTTTTATCCAGGGGCATTGACCAGAAATTACTAGTGTTATATGGAGTGATTTATTTGTTGTTCATTATTATTTCCGCTGCTATTTTAGTTTCATATCTCTGTCATATAGTATTTTTGGTTTATTGTTGAAGCTTTATAGGAGGTTGAAATATGTTTATGACTTAGTATATATCTGAGCTGAAAATTTTACATGGTATCAGAACTGGTGCTCTGAGGTTCAACAGACAAGAGAGTTGGCACTTGATTTGCAGTGCGTTGCAAAGGGGTTTTTCCTGGAAGAAGGGAAGGGAAGAAAGTAAATGAAGATATGCAACATAATCCAAGGAATACGATGAATAATGAAGATATGCAACATAACATGTTGTTTATAGGGAATCATGAACCTTTGAGTGAGATATGGGTATTATTATAATATTTTGTGTACCAAAGATGGCTATGAAGGATTTAACCATGGTTGGGGGATAAATCCAAGGAATTAGGCCTTGAAAAAATATTATTGGGTTAATAGGCCATGATTAAATCCATGACTACAACATGAGGCATTTAAAGGGGATCTTTTGCATATGGGTTGGATGAAGTTTCCATTATGATTTTTTGTGTAGTAGGGATTTATGTTGGGGCCTTGACCATGATTAGGTGATGAAAATAGGGTCCTTAATCCATAAAGTATGTTCAAAGCCTTTAATTACAACATCATCCCTTTAAAGGGGATATTTTTCATATGAATGGGAAAGGGTTTCCATTAGGATTTTTTGTGTAGCCGTGATGGGTCTTCGAGCCCTGACCATGATTAAGGGATGAAAATAAGGTCCTTAATCCATAAATGAGTGTAACTAGTCTTATGGGACATGGAATATTCTTCAAACAACTAAAAAAAACTTTTAGAAATTAACTTTGTCCTTGAGTGCGATATTGGTACTTTTAGGAGGCTTTACATAAAAGATATGGATCTCACAGATTTGGCTGTAAATGAAGCTTATAGGGCCCTAGTCCATGAAAAAGGACTCAAACCACCATACAAACTCAAATCATTGGCCTCTTGGTGGGATATAGGCATCATTAAGAGAATTTGCATACCAGGCATGGGTCTCAAGTCTTTGACCATGGTCAATGAAGGAAAACAAGGGTTGTATGATCTAAATTAGTATTTTAGGGATTATAATATTTAACATATGAATGAGATTTGGGAAATATTAGAAAAATTTAGATGCATTGGATGGATTTGGAGACTATGACCACGGTCATACGAGAAAATAAAGGGTCTTAAGATCTAAATGAAACTTTTAATTCTCATGAAACATGCACATGTCCTTGAACCACTACAAAGTTTCTTTCAAGGGGATATTTGGCCTCCAATTGGGATATGTGTGATGTTAGGTGGTTTCATGCACCAAGGATAGGTCTAAGGGTCATAACCATGACAAGGAGAGAAAACAAAGGGACTCAAGTCATATATAAATATTTTAATGATATTGTCCATGAACATGAACTCAAATCACCACATAGGACCTCTAAAAAGGATCTTTGATCTCAAAATGGGATATGGGTGCCTATAGTAGTTTTTTCATACCAAGGATGGATCTTGGTGTCTTGACCATGGTAAAGTAGTGAAAAGAAGATACATATCAACTAAATGAATATTTGAATGCTCAAGGGATAAAATGGGGTCTTAAACCATTACATGCATCCTTCAAAGGAGATATTTAGCCACCAATTACATGCATTCTCAATCAAGGTATTTAGCATGTTTATGCATGGAAACAATTCCTCTTTGTATCCCACCTTGTGGAATCACAAGACCTTAACATTAAAATCCCTGGGTTCTTATCCTTGGCTTATTTTTCTTCTCGCAATGATTTGTGGAAGGTTCAACATCATTGTACATATCATAGAGGAATGAATAAGTAGGATTTGAGCCAATGTTGAGTAGAAACACCATGTCCATGACACAATGAAAAGAATTGTAATGCTCTTTGTCATTAAGTGTTACAAAATTACATTCACAGATATATACAAGCCATAGAAATAGCCTTGTGTATATTATCAACTATATAATGTACATCTAACTGTCTTATAAAATTATTACGTGACATCATGAATTTCTTTTAGTCTTCTTTTTTTCTTTCCAGTTCTTAAGCAAATCATCCATGTCCATGTCTTTGTTTACTGTGTGCTCATCAGTAGATGATGTTGTTTCAGTCCTTTCATGTCGAGTACATCTAGTCTCGTACCCATGGCGTGGATGCTGCTGTGAGGGTCCATCACCTAAAAAAATAAAAAATATTAAATTTATATGGCCAATTTTTAAATATCATTGAAGTAGTTCATTAATATTAAAAAAAAACTCTACATTGTAATTATTTACCTGTTCCTCTAGTCGGCACCATTGGAATGGCTTCCGGCCTGTTCACCTGATCTTCAGGTTGAGGATGATCATCTATGACATTCTCTGCCATTGAAACGTCAAAATTTATAAGTACAAAATTATTAATTATATGATTAATATATAGACATTTTACCATCATGGGCCTCAGTCACAGGAACATCTTGGGGCTGCTGGGGAGCACCATGATCTTCTGGCGGTGTTTCACTATCAACGCTATGTTGTTTAGTACTAATGGTTTCGTTGATAGTGTTGCTCCCCTGATTAAAACAAAGACATTAAATTATGGACAATATCAAACATTTATGTATTTTATAAGTAACGAAAGGTTAATGTGGATTGATTTTTATTTACCTTATCCCGCAAATTGGATCTTGGGGTCTGCCCCATGCTTTTCCTATGATAAACCATGGATTTATAACCGTACTTGTAACCAAGTTAGAGGTCTTACTCTGTGGTTTTTGTTCTGAAGTCGTCACCCTACATTTCATAAGGGTATGGTTTTTTAATGTTTTTCGCTGCAATTACCTTAAAGTTGTAATGTGATACAAATAATATTGTTAAGATGTTTGAGTACTTACAATTCGTGACTGTAACCTCGAGTAGCCGCCCTGGCGTAGCTTGTGTTGGCCATGTTTGGAAATCCTTTCTTTGGTTTCCTTCGAAGTGTCAGGCAACCTATCATCAAAATATTCAAGTATGTTATATATAACCACATTTTTATTTAGATCTAAAGAAAAATAAAGCTAGTATTGAATTCAAAAATTTGTAATCTACCTTGGTGTACCATTAATTTGTTCTCCTGATTTTTTCAAAATCTTTTCTTTTGCATCATCAATGATCGCCTTCCACTCCATCTCTGGAATTAAGGGAGGATGCTCATATCTAGGATTTCTTGCCAAGCTTCGTCTATAAACATCTCGGGTATATTTTTAATATTCACCCACTACAGATGTGACCGCTTTTGTATTGAACGTGTCTATGCCAAAGAGGCCTTCAAGATAATCCATAAGTTCCTTTTTGAGGTTGGACTTTTGGCAATTCCACCTCATGCGTAAGGTTTCCCCTAAAATAGACAAGGCCTTTCTCTCTACGTGCCTATAAAAAAGGTCATTTCCTACACACAAAAAGATATGATCATTAATTTAAAATTAATAATCTAGATGATTTTTGTATGAGGACAACATTAAACGATTAAAATATGAATTAAAACTACCTAGGAGTCTTGATTGTTTTAATGGAAGTCCATTATCATCGACCAAAAATGTGCACGAAAGGGTCCCCATGCTTGTCACACGTCTAGCTCTAGGAAATGCAACCATCTCAACCACATCACTATGATCTTCATCTCTTCCACCATCTCTATACTCTGATCGAGGTGTGGATACATATTGGTGCGTGTCATGGCTCCTGTCTAAATGAGGTGTGGAAGATGGAGAAGTAAATAGTTCTCTAGCAGCTATATGACCACCCGCATAAGGACTTTGTAGCGTCTATGTAGCACCACTACTACAAACCCCAGGTTGAACAGGCTCCAAATATTCCTTTATAAAAAAGAAAATGTTTTTTCGTGAGATAATGTAAAAGTTAAAGAACAAAGTATCATAATTCAACATATGAGTGCATTAAAAAAAAAAAAAAAATTATGGTTATAACCTTATATGTGTTAAGTTGTGACATAAGGAGCTTGATCCTTTCTTTGATGTCCGGAGTTTGTTCTAGACGATCTAACAAGATAAATAGTTCCTTTTTAGCTTTAATGATATTTTGTTTTAATGAGAGCATCGGATCAACACAAGAATAAAATTGCTCCTCATCAGAGGAATCATGATCCACATGGCATGCTGACTACATATAATTTCAGCAAAAACAATGTTAATTTCAATACAATTATATAAGCAAATAATAAAAACAACATAAAATGAAAGTGTAAATTGATAATCATTTACATGTTCTACGACTGGCCCTTTTCCACGATCATCCTGCCATGTTATAATATAATTAGAACCCCCAAATATTTAAAAAATTGTTAATGATAACAAAAAAACTATGTTAAAGATAATATTTACAACAATGTTAAAGATAATAAAAAAATATAATGAAGTAAGAAGAGGTTTCTTAAAGAGGTGTTGCATAAGAACCTGTACACTATTACTCAATGTTTCTATTTGATTCAAATGGTAATCCACTAACAACTCTTCCACGGGAGCTATCTTTTTTATTGCGCATAGGACTACTTGATTCTCTTCACGTCCCTCTAATATGCAATTTGGTTGTTTGTTTGTTGTCCCGGGTCATGTACTGTTTATAAACCCTACGATATTGCCGGAAGCTTTAGGCCTTCCATCAATATAGATAGTCGCTCCCTTATTTTTATCCTTGTTTATTAGTTGTATATAATTTGCGGCGAGTGCATATCTCCGCATACTTCGCATGTACCGGACCAGCCGCATCCAATTGTTATAATTGTAACACGGTCTGACATAGTCCATCAATTCAGTTATTGTATTGTATTTTACAATTTTTCCATCCATGGAAAATAGCCCCAAGCCATGCAAGGAGGATGGTGCAATGCGATATGTCCTATTGTTGACAACGAATTCAACATCTATAGGAGGTAGTTCCTTAGGTACCCATTTCTTCACCAGATGTTTATACCTGAGTGGAACATCTATGTCTCCTATGCTCTCATCATCATAAGAGCATGATCCTCCTTCGACAAGAAAAAATTTCATGCGTCTACAAAATTTTATTCTGACTTTTTCACCTCTGGTCCTTATTTTCTTATCATATCTACTAGATGCAGTCGCATTTCCGGCCTCTATTTGTCCTAAGATTTCCTCACTTGACGAAGAAATATCTGACAATTAACTGTTTGGTTTTACCTTCAAATGCATGTGCACGTGTTGTTAGTTAGTAGTCCATCATCATATTCACAGTTCTAAATAAAAATTGTATATCTTTAGTTTTGGATGCACAATTAGACTAGGGTTCAATTACCAATATTAGTGGTCAAATACCTAATTTAATGTGATATCCCTCTTGATTTTGTACATATTAAGTACATATTAAAAATGTGAAAACACTAAGGACACGAAAAATTTATCATATGGATCTAAGAAAAAAATAGTATTAAGGTTGTTGTTTGTTGGATTTGTGCAAAATGAACCTAAAAAAAAAATCTCACTTGAACTTGAGCAATGCCATAACTTCTAGAAATGGTATAGAAAAATATAAATACTCGACTAGGATAACCCAACTAGGCATCCTCTACTCAAGGAAGAGGAACCACACGACACAAAACGCCTCTAATTTTTGCAAACCCCCATGCATTGCATTGTCAACTCCCACAAGGCCATACTAAACCCCAATATTATAGGGAAACAATAATAGCTTTGTAGGAATCAAAGAAACCTAGGGTTGAACATGAGACATATTAAATATTCTCAAAACCTAGATTAATATGGAATTTTGAAATGTCCTAGGTAAGCTTAGAAATATTTTTCTATTTTGTAGATGTGCGGTTGAACCAATAGAGAGAAAGTGTACATGGAGCTAAAAATCCCATGTAGCGACTAATTGGACCAATAAAGAGAAAGTTCATAACACACGAGATAAAAGTTCCATATAGGGACTAATTGGATCAACAAAGAAAAAGTACAAAAAACATAAGCTTAAAGTCCCATGTAGGGGGGTCTATTGAAGGAGAATTTGCTTTTATTCACCCAAATTGGTTGTAATATCTCTAGGTTGGCTATGGACAAACATAGCCAACCTGGACACTACCCCTATTGTAAAATAATATAAATCTATCAATTTCTCTGTAAACAGGAGGACCTAATTGATGAGAATCGACATTTATCTTCTCATCTATTAGTATAATCCACGTTCAGGAAGATAATCATAATGCAGGGTCTATTTTTATCATGGAGTCTCTATTACAACATAAGAGGAAAATCAATGCTTTAAAGGAAGAGTGCATATGTTGCACTAGAAAATCTCAAATTTGTCAAAGAGATTTCAATATGTTGCTTTCAATGCCAAGATGTATGTCGGTTAAATTCCTATGGAAAACAAAGAAAAAGAATGTGTTCATCAAATTCCTCTAGATTTGGACATGGTTGGGGAGGCCCGAGACTCTTATCCCTATCCAAGGGAGAAAGAGGAAGCTCACAATATGCATGTTTTTCATTAATTTCATGTCTTCGTGTACTACAAAGTCTATCTAGTATTAAGTGTCATCTATAGGCTTTGTACTAATAAAAGTTCACAATCCTCTACAAAGGATAGAATTGCATTTTTGGTAGACAAGCATCAATTTGTTTTAACAAGCTATGAATCATAGACTGTGGGACAAACCATTTTTTTTTATTCTTACATTGACCAATACAACTATAACAAATTTTCCTTCATTATTTAACGAGCACTCAAACTATTCTCACAAATCCTATTGAGGTTCCTCTTCATCCTTGTCATTATTCTTGAGGTGAATACTATTTTTTTTGGAACATTTTTTCCACCAATGCCATTTTTTATTACACCCAAAGTAAAATCCGTTAGCTCGTATCTCTTCCATTTCCTTTATCATGATTATGGTGTGCTTATGCATTATTGTGTTATTTAGAACATATCTATCATTACTTCAGGACATGGATCCTATGAGTTTCTTATTGACTTGTTGTCTATACAAACCAACAAGAATATTTTGAAGCTCAAAAGGGTCACAACTTGGAGCCTAAAAGGACCATCCAACAATCTCTTTCCATATGCCAAACCCTCGGTGCCAATCATATCAAATAAATATTTGTATCCCTGCAAACCCATAATGGATTTCACACTTTGTAAAATCCCAACTTCAAATATCTTCCCACAAACCTAACACCTTAAGATAAATTGTATTTCATATCTTTCTTAGGTTCATATCTCTTAGAGGATTTCTCTCTTTATGTTTCCAAAAAGACATGTGGCAGGCTCAGAAATTGTCATGTCATTATGATGATGTCAACATGGTTAGCTCATTAAACACAATGTCCAATTAAATTCCACCACGTGGAAATGCAACATCAACATGAATGAACTTGGAAGGACTAGTGGTGGCTCTAGAGTGTGCCACATGGGACCACTACACATTTTGCAAGCTAAGTTAGAAGACACCCTTATCAAAAAAATTCCAAGTATTTTGGAGAATTGGACTCAAACAAGATTTCACTAAGCTCTAATAATACTTCAAATCCATAAGAATTGAGCAGATTTGTCATTTCAAATATCTCCAATGCAAGAACTTTCTTAGAAACATGGTACCTAGACTTAAGCCTAATGAAAAATATTTTAGGTTTGAATGCCTTGGTGGGCCTGGGATTCCATGGCTTATGTTTGTTAGACACTTGACACTTTCTAGAATCATATTGCATCAACTTTTTGCGTGCATGAGGAATAGGGAAACCAAGAGAATTTAAGGATACAATGAGTTTTTATGAGAGAGAGTCCAAGATCTCAAAATCCCAATATAATGACACATGGAATAATCATGTACGTACAAGGGGATTAAAGAAAATAAGATTGAGAGAACACCAAGTGACCACATTAATACAACCACGTCCACTCTCATGTTTATCCATGGTAGGATGCATCAAGTCCACAAAGGTACGAGTCTATGATAGTTGGATATGATGTGGACTAATGATTAAATGTCATGTGGTAGTGGGGCCCACCACTAAAATAATTATACATTGCAGTATTATTTTACAAAATGTTTGATTCATATTGAGGTAAATAATAAGTAGAGGGTTGAGTCTCCTCAAAGGTGAATAAAATATACAATTTCTTTTAAGCATAGATTGGAGGGCCCTAGAGCCTCCGGATGACTGTAATATTTCAGACAAGATCTGCTATGAGGAAACTTTTCTCTTAGTTTTGCCTCCTTTTGGTTGGAAGAAAGATGAGAGGTATGGCTCTAGAAATATAGTTAGGACATGATGTATATTCTGATTTCAGTTTTGAAATATCGAATATAATGTTTTTTTCATGGAAAAAAGTTGGTGTGGACATACCTCAAAATTTTAAACTGGATAGAAAATATTATATTTTCCTCGGTCTTGATGATAAGAAACATCTTCTTGAACTCATGGATATGTTGTACATATTGCTAATAGCTTGGAAAAGAAAAACAATGTTGGTTGTTTACATATTGTCTGGTGATCTAATTATAAAAAAATAAGGATTTAGCGATGTTATATTTGTACAGAAATTAACAACCATGTCCATCAGAAAGCACCACAGAATGTATTGTATTTGGAGTTCCTCTATAGCACTACAAGGGGAATATGGTGATGTCACATGTTTTGAGACAACAAATGCCTGCTAAAAGTCCCATGTGCCACTATCTCAATGACTTCAAAGAAGTCAGTTGATAGAAGCATATGTTCAATGGTTTTCCAAAGTATATTGTCATTCTTCACCAACTTGATGGGCAAGGTAATATACATGTTTGTAAACATTAATTTTGAAAATTTGCATGGATGGAAAGAATGCTTTTCTGAAATCGAATAGAAAATAATACAGAAAGATAATCCACTATGGGAGACACAGTAGAAGGTTATTTAGGTCTTTTCGAGATTTTATTTTCTATCCTCAAAAAATGCTTGGAAGCTTGCTTCAAGCTATTGGGATCAAAAGATACGCAAACACCGACATGGGCATTATTTTCTAAGATAGCTGATGGATTCAAATAATGAAAAAGATGTTAATGTCACCATGAAGGACCTAATAGAAATGTGTCAAAGAATATTGTATAAATAGTTGGTTCAAGGGACCCAACAGGGCAACTTGCAACAAAAATGTATGAAAGAAGATATGACACTAGATTAACTGCTTAGTATGATGGGCAGTTGTGGATGATGAGGAGTTGAACTTGATGAGAGTAGAACCTGGGTGGCAATGATTTGTTACAACAAATTATGAACTTGTAATGGTAGGCAGTGATAGGGTTATTAATGATCTAGAATGAGACGATGGCCTAATGACTTTGGCAGTACTTATGATCAACATGGATCAGTAAGCCTTGGTGTAGTGATTCATAATGATGTAGCTAACTTCGACATTGAAGTGAGGGTGATTGGGAGATTAGTATTTATAGTTCTAAGCAAGATAAATATGATCAGTCAAGGAGCACTCATTAAATGTTGGAATAAGAGCTAATGACGACTGGTAGATGAGAATAAGGACGTCCTAACATGATGGAGTAAATATTCTTGGAAAGATAAAAATAAATTATGGGGCTAGACAGAGCATCTATGAAGATCAAGAAATTGCCAAAGATCTTGTCAAACTAAGGGATATGGGGCATGGTTGTGTGGATTGAGGGGTTCTCTTTTCTATCTCCTTTTATTAGTAATAATAATAATAATCTATTTTTAAGGTCACAGCCAAGCCAGACACCAAATTGGTGTATGAGACCCCCTCCACCCAGCGATTTTACTGGTAAAGTATATGGAGGTATACATACCCTACTGGCCCCCTCTAGATTTGAACATATGACCTCTTAGAAGAAAACTACAACTTCTGGTCTACCAAGGGGATTTACTAAGGCAGAATATTTTCTACATGTGGGATCAAAGGCAGAATATGATCTACCAAGGGGAATACTACATCTTTTGAGGATACAAATGACAATGGCAATGACACTATTGGATCCCGATGATGTTTTGGAATCATGGAGGTGCAAGATTAACAATTGTTGCACCTAGAATAAGATTAAGGGACTATAGAAACATTGATATTTATTAGTTGACATAAAATAAATTCTCACTATCTCAAAGAGATAACTACCCTTTTCAAATTTTCAACTACTCTTTGAGTAGAATTCTTATTTTTTCCAAACTAACATCCACAATCAAACTAACCAATAAAAGAAGAAAACTTGAACATATTTTAAATCAGCAAATGGATTGTAATGCATCACTATTGTTAACAGTTTTCCTAGTATACAATATAGGACTCGACAAAAATTTTGATTTTGCAATTCTCTGGACATGACAACTAGATGAGTATGGCCAATCTTCTCCATATTATCCTAATTTTGTGAAAAAAAGTTCGCAATGTATACGCATACTTCGATACTTCCTCGAGGCTCTCCCATAACAAGTGTCATTTTGTTCAAACAAACATCAAAAGCTACTACCTTCAACAGATACAATTTACAAAAATATGGGAGATCTATGATATTTTTGGTTAAAGAGTTATTTAACAAGCCGATCCAAAGGTCACCGATTCAAACTCACATTAACCAAGTTTGACTCAGTCAACACAAGTCAAACTCATGATTTTGGCATGGATCGCAAGTCAAGGGCAGATTGTGCCAGTTGGCCTATGGAAGCAATTTTCTATGGGTTTTCTCTAATTTTTTCTACCTGTTTGAACTAGTTTCTTCTCTACCAGTCAACTACAAGTGGCAAATAGAGCTACAAGAGGTTGAAGTAATCCATTGAAGTAATCACCTCCATCCCTGCAACAAGCCCCACTTCTACCAAATGATTTGGGCATTAGAAAGTATCTCTATGGTCAAACAAGGTCCACTGGAGGCATAACACATCCTAAAATTGGTGATCACATCCCAAAATTTTAGGATTCGGTGGCAATATCGACGAAAATCTCACCCTGTTTAAAAAAATGATGAAACTAGTGGAAGCGTGGAAAATTTTCATGGAATAATCCGCCCATATGTAGTAGTTCCCCATACAAAGTCCATGTTTGTTGGTTTAAGTACTTGTTCAAGGATCTTGATCTCAATAATATTCAATAATATCCTAAGACACTTATTTTCAATCTTTGATTATGGTTATGGAACCACAAACCATCCATGTTCACATGTTATGGTTTGAGGATGTGTTTATCGCATTTCAACCTAAGAAGCAAGGTTTATGTATATAATATATTATTTCCCTCTCCCTATTATGGGAATTTACTAGAGACCTATCCATGATGCCCAACAAAACTCCCATGTAATCCATTGGGTCCACTCCCCTTGCATGAACATTGTCGCAACCCAAGCATGGCCAAGTCAACTCCATTCCTCTATGAAAGCATCAAAGATACCACACATTTTCTATGTTTCAACACGCTCCTACCGAATGCCAAATTTTCATCCAAAGAAGGGCGTTCTCCAAGCAAGAAACCTCCTCCATGTGGAAAATGCATAGAATGTCACCAATTTGTTTGACTATCTCAAATTCCCTAAGGAATATTGTTATGAAATCACTCAATTGAGCTCAAGCAACCACACGGAAAATATGCTCACTACATGGAAAATATGGCAACTACATGGAAAATATTCTCACATTCTTCAAGGGGTAATTTAAACTATTGAAAGCATGAACAATGGCACTTGCAGGTGTGTAGCCCTTAAACTTGTGAAGAATCTTGTTAGAATGTTTCACTCCCAAATAATGTTTTCTCTCAACCCTATGTAGTGTTGAATTGGGAAAAGGCATACCAACAATAAGAAGAGTATGAATTAGAAGAATAAAGAATCATTTAGGGGAAAGGAAGACCATGGAGTAGACAACATGTCCAACAAAGGCACTCATTTTTTCATCTGTTGAAGGTCACTTATAGGGGCTTCATAGGGATAGAATCGTGAATCTCTTGAGTCACTACATCAAATGAAGATATGTTTTTTCCCTTTTGAATTTCAATTTTAGGATCCTTTCAGGGACAAATTCCTTGAAAACTACGAAGGACATATTGATCAAACACTATGGCACAATTGAGATACATAAGTTTTAATGTGTGTATATCATAGTGATCATGTGGTCTTTGTAAGGAACCACATGCTTCAGGTGAGCATGGTGAAAATCACCTGCTAGCTAAAGTTGGTCAAAGTCATGGTGGGTTAGTTTTTATCGATGGAAATGGGAACTTGTAAAATGGGTTGTTGGAGTAATTATGGAAATAAGATATGTGAGAAAGGTTGGAGTAGTTATGGACCATGCACCATGTGATCCTTTTCCATTACCAAATAACATATATCTAGAGATATTTGCTTCATATAAAACTAAGGTTTCTTGTTTTCTAATCCTTTTTTGTCTATATCTTTTACACAACCAAAAATTTTGTAGATCTTTTCACACTTTCTATATATTTGCACCAATAAATTATTATGTTAATATAGAAATTTAGTAAATATGTAGTTTTGAGTATCACACCCTCTAAGATGCCCAACATTCCATGATCTGCACACAATAAAATAAATCTAAAACCGTTTGCACCAACAATTTTCTAGTGATCTACATCCACAACAATTACTTACATCACAATGAGAGGCTTATGGAAAAATGACGCAAACCCCCAATCCTCAGAATCGAGGTCCGCTCAGGATCATTCTAAATCTTCCCTCCCGAGTCTGATTGACTCTTAGGTTCCTCCACAAGGAGTCCTACCCACACACAACAACAGTGTTTTTCCATAGGTCCTTATGAGTATGCCCCGTATGAACCAACACAAAGCATCACTCAACTCCCCTGACCACAATAACAATGATCGCACCTTTTTTTTTCTTATCGGGACATTTCCTCTTCTTTTCTTTTTGGGATTTTGGGTTTCACGATTTCGCAAATCCTGTTGTCGAAGTTCTCGACCTTTCTACCTTCCGAAACCTGAAATGTCGATTTTCCTGAAATGCTTGGTCACGTCCTCCTACAAAGTTGTATCATGTTTTGCGACTTCGGGAGTTCCGGAACAAGGAATCCTGACCTCTTTTTTTCACAACTGCCGAAATGTCGAAACCTGAAACGTTCAGCAAAAGACTAGCTTCTATAGGAACTTTTTTTTTTCCTTTCGGGGTTTCGGACTTCGCGATTTTGCGAGTCCTAATGTAAGGCTTCCGGCTCTCTAACCTCTACAAACCCCGAACTTTGAACCAATATCTCCAACGAGATCAATGGCTATAAGCCACCCTTCGATTCGACGACCCATGCGATTTCAGACTTTTGGGTACCGGGAGTCCAAGACTCTCGATCCCAGCACACTATCCTCTCGAGTTCCCGAACCCCGAAATGCCACTTCACACTATTTCGTGTTTCGCAATTTCAAGGGTTCTCATGTGAAGTGCCTCGAATTCTTTTCAACGGGAATGCCGAAATATTGATTCCCGAAATGTCAAAATACCACTTCACAATATCTCGGACCTCGCAACTTCAAAATTCTAAATGCAAGGACCCAAGCTCCTTCTCCTCAGGGCTTCCAGTATTCTGAATCCCGAATTCCTGAAATTCCAAAATTTGTCCTTGGTTATTCTTTTCGTGATTCGGGAGTTAGGGTGACCAAGGGTTTTGGATTACACTCCGGACTCACAAACCCTGAATTCCCGAAATAATTTAATGCTCTAGTAGATCACGATCAATGGTCCACATTGACTCTTGTTACCAGAGTGATGAATTATTCCCTCCTTATCCACCTTGTAACTTCTCTGGATCTTACAGTTCTCGTGATTTTGGGAGTTCTCCTCGGAGAATTCCGACCGCTCGATTTCTTCCTTGATATCTCCTTCGAAATGAACCAGTATTCTTATACTGGAACTCAAATCCTATGAAATGACTTCGACTCCCCCTTTTGAACACTTCAAAAGTGTTAACCCTTCTGAGATTTCCTCTGACAACTTCAATTCACAAAATAATTCTTGCATGCACTCCTTGCGACAATCTATCAAATACTTCTGGGTATTTGTTCTCCTCGACTTTGTGCACTCCCTGCAACAACAATCCTTCAACTCTCCTTTTGTTGATAAGTCCTAAGACTTCCAACGCCTGCACACTCCTTTCATGGCTTCATGTGCTACTCCTACACTTCTGTTGGAATGAGAACAACGGTATCCCTCTTGATCTTTCAGAGATAAACTCTGAATCTTTGTCAACGCACTCCTTGCGGATGCTTCACTGCACTCCTTGCGGGAAATTCTCTCAGGAAGAGAAACAATTGAAACTCATTCTCTTTCTCTCTTAGAATTTAAGCATTCAACATGAAAACATACATTCACACATAGCATAATAACAAGTGCATGACAGAGAGAGTAGGAAACTGTAAACAGACCATTCAGCATGTATACACAGAAAACATCATAACAACATGAGTCTGAATCAAAGATTCATATATTAATTCAAGATTTTGTACATGGGTTCTCCTCTACAACTCTTCTGCTACAACTCTCTTCTCATCTATGCTAATGTGCTTAATGATCTAATTCTGATTGATACAATGATACAAAGATGAGGGTGTCTATAGTCATTTTCCCTCTTGTTCCTAAAATTGTCTAATCTAGAATTTAAATCTACCTATTTTCATTAACTAGGCATAAATGCCTCTACCTTCTACAAATGAGAGATAATCGCTCATGATCTGTTTACAATCAATTATTCATAAATGTGCGTACAACTTCCTTAACTATTTCTTTAATATTCCTTCCTTAGTCTTTCAAAATATTTCAAAAGATTTTCAACATGTGCAAAAATTTGTTGCGCTCATCTCAGTTGTCTTCCACCTCCACACTCGCTTGATGTTGGCGATGCTCCTGCATAAAAAAAAAAATTGTGCATCATGATGTTTCAAACAAGCAAGAGTATAAGGAGGGGTTTCAATACACAAAGACTACATTTGAGGAATTTTGATATCCATTTACAAGGATCAGAGCCATTACCATTTTCAGAGTTTGGACGGATGGGGCTCCTCTGCCTCCGTCGATGTCCAAATGGAAGTTGCAACCCGGCCCTGAATATCTCCACTCCTACATGGTTTTGGGCACTCGATAGGGTATGTTTCTTTGCCTCTGTGAATGTCTCCACTCCTACATGTTGGATTTCGTTGGCTATGGCTGCTCTCGTGCACCTAGGGTTGTTGTCTCCACTCCTGCGCGGGGTTTAATGGTTGTTCTCTGTGGTTGTTGGCATGAATGGGCGTGAATAGAATGGGTGCAGGGTTTAATGGTTTCTCTCTATGGTTGTTGGCGTGAATGGGCATGAATGGAGTGGGTGTGGGCGTGAATGGGCGTGAATGGAATGGGTGTGGGGTTTAATGGCTGCTCTATGTGGTTGTTGGAGTGAATGGGTGTGAATGGAATGGGTGTGGGGTTTAATGGTTGCTTTATGTGGTTGTTGGCATGAATGGGCGTGAATGGAATGGGTGCAGGGTACTTTGGCTTCTCTCTGTGGTTTTTGCAGTCGTGAATGGAATGGGCTATGTGTTTTGAAATTTGTTTTGTTTTGTTTTTTTAATAATGTTTTTTTTTTATTTGTTTTTAATTTATTTAATATATAATTAATATATATTATATAATATATATTGGTTTTTTTTTTTTTAGTATTTTTTTGTTTTGTTTTGTATTTTTATTTTTTTATGTTTTGTTATTATTTGTTTTTAATTAAATTAATATATATTATATAATTGAAATTATTACCCCAAGCCTATATAATATAAATTATTTATCCCATGCCCATTAATGAGGTATTAAACCATCACGCATATTCCCTATGAAGGGGGCCTTTTTCCTTTGAGTATGTTATGGGTGTCATTTGTGAGGTTTTGTGCTCTAGGGATGGGTTTGAGGACCTTAACCATGGTTGGGAGAGGAAATAGAAGGCCTTAATTAGGAACTTAAGTGAATATTTTAGGGCTTTGTGCCATGAATGATACCTTGAACCACCACACAGACCCTCTAAAGGGAATATATGGCCTCTAATAGTGATATGCACACCCTTAGGATTCTTTCCAAACTAGGGATGGGTCTCAGGGCCTTGATCATAATTTGAGGAGGAAAACAAGGTTCTTAAGCCCTGAATGAATCTTGTAGGGCTCAGGGGCCGTGAATAGGCCTCAAATCACCACATGATTCCTCTAAGGGAGATATTTGGACTCTCATTAGGATATTGGCATCATTAAAGATCGTTTACACCCACAATATGGGTCTAGGGGCCTTGACCATGGTGAATAAAGGAAAACAAATACCTTAGCATATAAATGAAACTTCCAAATCTCAGGGGCCATAAAAAAGGATCCAAACCACCACATAGGCCCTTTAGAGGTGATATTTGGCATCAAAGTGGCATATGGAGTACACCATTATGAGATTTTGTGCACTAAGGATGGGTCTCATGGATTTGACCATGTTCATGGGAGAAAAATAAGTGCCTTAGTCCTCAATGAATCTTATAGGGTTTGAGGGTCATGAGAAAGTCCTTAAATCACCACAAAGGGCATCTATGAGGAATATTTTCCCTTTGAGTAATATATTATAGCCATTAATTGCACAACAAGGGTGGGTCTTAAGGCAATGAATGTTCAAGGGAGGAAATTTAAATATTTAGACCATAAATGAAACTTATTTGGCTCATGGGCCATGAACAAGGCCTGAAACCATGAGACAATTCCTTTAAATGATATCCTTGGCCTTCAAGTGGAATATGGGAGTCAAACTATACAAATATTAGTTTTGTTCAATGCATCTATACATATCATCCGAGCCCCATGTTCATCCAATTGGTAGTTGGGTTAGTTGTAAGTCGCCCTGTTATTTCATCCCATCATATGGATAGTCCTTGATATGTATGATGATCTGATCCAATGTGTGAAAAAATCAAGGTGAAACACATTCCCTTAAACCCTACCTCCCCATCATCTTAACAACTGACCCCACCATTACATACTTAGCACCTTAGGACCTCCATCTCAGATACTGACATGTGGTTGAATCATGGGTATGTTCTTGAAAGAAAACACATATAAGTACTATGCCATAACCCATAATTCATAATTCATAGTACTAACACCTAACCCACAATTCATATAACCCTTAATCCATAAACCCACTAACCCCTTTAACTCCTAATCCATAAACTCACTAGCCCCTTCAACCCCTAATCTCTAATCCTTATAACCCATAACCCTTTAACCCTTAAAATATATAAACCTATGATAAATCCTCTAATTTCTACATACCAAAACCCCTTTAACCTTTATCCCCAATAATCTCTTATTCTTAAATTATATAAGTCTTAACACTCATAATATCTAACCTCAAACTCTTGTAACCCCAAATCCCTTGTACAATCCCTAACCATTATAATTAGTGTGACTCACATATTTCACCGTAAACCTCTATAAAACTTAATCCACAACCCCTATATCCCTTAACAATTATAACCCTTATCAACTAATAACTAATATAAATTAACCCATGGAACCCTAAACCTATAACACTTTTAATCCATAATTTCCAAGCATAACCATTATAACCCTAATCTCTAATGCATATAATTCTAATTTTGAAACCTATTACCTATAACTACTCCAACCCCTATATCCCTCTAACCCCTAAGCACTGAAATGTATGACCACTACCCCTTATAATGGTATCCCCTAAGTCCATTAACCCCTTACCCATAACCCCCATAACCATTGGCAACTAACCCTTATAACCCATAATCTCTATGAACCCACATACCACAATGACCTTAATCCCTAACCCTTATATGACTTAACAAATATTAGCCTCGTCAACTAATAAATATATAGACTTATCCATGAATTCATAAACATGTAACCTTTATAACCTAAAACACATTTAGTTTCTAATGTCCAAACCATGTCATTATAAACTCAAATCCCTAACCCCTATAAATCTAATTTCTAAACATATTACCCTAACCATTATATACCCTCTATCCCCTAAACTCTATGAGACCCAAACCCATAAAAATCATTATCCCTAACACCTATAATGACTATAATCCCTTTCTCCTATCTTGTATAATCTATAACCACTATAAATTCTACAAACAATAACCCATACTACCAAGCCCTAATTTTTAAACTTTGTAACCTTGAACCCTTATATTCCCTATTATACTAACAACTTTTAGTCTTAATCCTTAAATTTGATTAAGTATAATTAGTAATGTATATAATATATAATCCCTATAACACCTAACCCCCGACCAATACAATTGTTAAAACCTAAACTCTAACCTATAAGCCCTAAAGAGCTAATCCCTCTACCGTTTAACTACTAATCATGATAAATGATAAATATATAACCACTTTATTCAATGCTCAACAAAACGCTTGTCATACCTAAGACTTATTTTACCCCTATAACCTCTATACCCACTAACCCCTCTAATATCTCTCACCCTAATTCCTATAAACCCAATCCCTACATGCATCGTCAATTCACCAGATATCCTATGGGGTGCTTGAGTCATTAAAACCCCTAACTTCCATCACCCAAACCCTTATTCAACTAAAACCCCTAACTTCCAGCACCAATATTCATCCTCATATTATCCATAGGGGAATGGAAAACCACTAACCCCTCTAATATCTTTCACACCTAATTCCTATAGACCAATCCCATAATCTTTATAACCCTTGAACATTATATCATAACTAATTTAATTGTCATTCGCTATCAATAAAGTACCCTAACCCTTGTCCCCAATAACCCTTAATCCCTAAATTATATAACTGCTAACCCTTGTAATCTCTAACCTCGAACTCTTATAACCCCTTATCCCTAGCACATGTAATTCATATGATCCATAACCATTATAAGTTGTGTCTCATGTCTCATCCTTAACCTGTATAAAAAAAATCCCTAACCCTTATATTTCATAACAATTATAATGATTGCCAACTAATAAATATATACACTAATGTATGGAACCCTAAACTCATAACCTTTATAACCCTCAACCCTTTTCATCCCTAATGTCTAACTCATATCACTTATAATATGTAACCCCTGTAACTATAATTTGTAAGCATGTTACCTACAACCATTATTACCCCAGTAACCCTCTAACCCCTATAAACACAAACCCCTAAAAATATATGGCCACTAACCCTTATAATCACTATAACTTGTTTCCCCAAATACATATGACCAACAACCATTATAATTTTTAGAATCCCCAATCCCTAAACCCTTGAAAATTTAACCCTAATATTTAACCCTTATAACCTTGAACGTGTACATTAGCTATAACATCTATTCATTATTAGTACTATTCTATTACCTCTATTACCCCTAATCACTAACCTCTATGATGTAAACCCCAAACAAGAAAATCCTAACTTATTATCCCTAAGCACCTAATCCATATATCTCATAAACATTAATCCTTATAAGCCTCAAACCATATAACCACTTTACTCCATAACATTATAAGCCTTATCATCCCTAATAGTACTTAACCCTTAATTCTATCCATACCTAACCCCTATAAACACCAATCTTAAACCCTATAGAACACAATTCTAAACCAATATAGCCCAAATAACCTTGATCTGACCTCTAAATCCTAATAAGATTAACTACCAAAACCCCTAACCCATATAACCATTAACCTTAACTCTTATAACCTTTATAATGGATAAACCCTATTCTCAAACCCCTACAAACCCTCACCCATATTACATTAATTAGTATAACCCTTATAATACATAAATTGAAATAAATGTGACCTCTCATCCTCAAACTATAATCTATGATAACTCATGAACCCCGATCCCTAACAAAAAATATTGTAGTCAATATAATCATTCTAACCCTTAATTTGTAATGATTATAACCCTTGATCACTATTGTTGATATTACCCCCAAACTGGAAATTCTAAAACTCATAACCCATTAATTAACCTTTGTAACTCTAACCCATATAAACCATATCAATCCTAACCTATAAAATATGTTACCGTTGATCCCCAAGCATTCTCACTACTGACCCTTATAACCAATATAATCAAATTGCGACGAATTAGCTATACTATCGACAAACTTTTTTCGTCGATAGTATAGAAAATTCGTCGCAAGATTATTTACATTTGTCTCTCTTGCGACGATATCAAATGATGCTTGGATTCATTTCATATTTTGGTTTATCAACTTGAAATCGCAATTTGATACTTTGCAAGCTAGTTGGACCTTCAATCAAATCCAAATATGAAACTTGGAATCATTAACATATCTACTAGAACATATGAAAAATAGGGTTTATGGTTTCCATGATGAATTGACGATGGAATAAAGTGGGCGTGTCAGTCAAATTTGAGTCCAGAAACCCTCCCATATCGTTAAGGCATGCGAATAGTCTATCCAGGTCCAATTTCAATGCATACAGATACAGTTTGAAAACATTTCGACGTTGGCCCCATTCACATGTCATTGTTGCCTGCCTCTAGTATCTTGACGGTGTTGATTAAGAAATCAACGAAATAGAGGGATTTTTCATCACAACAATGGAAGATACATTGTATATACATTAATGTAGAACCTGGAAGAAAAATGAAGAAAGACCGACTAAAGCCTAAAACTTGTGTCAACCAAATTGGGTACTCTGAAAGAAAATTAGGGTTAATGGTTTACATGATGAATTGATGATGGAAGAAAGTGGGTGTGTCACTCAAATTTGAGTCTAGAAACCCTCCCATATCGTTAAGGCATGCCAATAGTCTATCCATGACAAATTTCAGTGCATACAGAAACTGTTTGAAACAATTTCAACATTGGCCCCATTTGTAGGTCCCTATTGCTGGTGTCTAGTCCTCGTGCAATTTTCATTCCTCGTTCATTGTTCCTCATTCCTCATTCCTTGACCATGGTGTAGTCCCCAATATCCATTATTTTTGTAAAAAATTACATACTAATGGTATAAAATGTCCCACACAAAGACCAAATTAATATTTGCTACATAAGTCTTTTGTCTTTTTTCAAAGACTATGTAACGGATCTCAATTCTAAGAAGATTCAAATAGGACCTAAGAACATTAAGTTCTTTCCTTAACCATAGGTGACATAACACTATCATTCAATAGTAAAATTGTTACATTTCATTGTTTGGCATCATGTGTACTAAGGGCTTGAGCCACCATATCCACAAAGGAAACATACCAAGAATATTTGTCTTATGAACAAGATATGGTACTATCCATTTTGAGGTTTGGCATAGAGATTCTTCTTATATAATACACTACTTTGCACCATAATATAAACCCTACACTCCTTGAAAACCATGTAACACCATTCAAATTAGACACAATATTCTTGCGACGAATTAGCTATACTATCGACGAACTTTTTTCGTCGATAGTATAGAAAATTCGTCGCAAGATTATTTACATTCGTCTCTCTTGCGACAATATCAAATGATGTAGATTGGATTCATTTCATATTTGTTTTATCAACTTGAAATCTCAATTTGATACTTTGCAAGCTAGTTGGACCTTCAGTCAAATACAAATATGAAACTTGGAATCATTAACATATCTACTAGAACATATGAAAAATAGGGTTTATCATTTCCATGATGAATTGATGATGGAAGAAAGTGGGTGTGTCAGTCAAATTTGAGTCCAGAAATCCTCCCATATCATTAAGGCATGCGAATAGTCTATCCAGGTCAAATTTCAATGCATATAGATACAGTTTGAAAACATTTCGACGTTGGCCCCATTCACATGTCATTGTTGCCCACCTCTAGTATATTGATGGTGTTGATTAAGAAATCAACAAAATAGAGGGATTTTTCATCACAAAGATGACGCAAATACATTGTATATACATTAATTTAGAACCTGAAAGCAAAATGAAGAAAAACCGATGAAAGCCCAAAACTTGCGTCAACCAAATTGGGTACTCTAAAAGAAAATTAGGGTTGATGGTTTACATGATGAATTGATGATAGAATACAGTGGGTGTGTCACTCAAATTTGAGTCCAAAAACCCTCCCATATCGTTAAGTCATGTCAATAGTCTATCCATGACAAATTTCAATGCATACAGAAACTATTTGAAAAAATTCCAACGTTGGCCCCATTCGCAGGTCCCTATTGTTGGTGTCTAGTCCTCGTGCAATTTTCATTCCTCGTTCATCGTTCCTCGTTCCTCGTTCCTTGACCATAATGTAGTCCCCAAGATCCATTATTTTTGTACAAAATTACATACTAATGGCATAAAATGTCCCACACAAAGACCAAATTAATATCCGCTACATAAGTCTTTTGTCTTTTTTCAATGACTATGTAATGGATCTTAATTCTAAGAAGATTTAAATAGAAACTAAGAACTTTAAGTTATTTCCTTAACCATGGGTGACATAACACTATAATTCAATAGTAAAATTGTTACATTTTATTGTTTGTCATCATGTGTACTGAGGGCTTGAGCCACCATATCCACAAAGCAAACATACCAAGAATATTTGTCTTATGAACAAGATATGGTACTATCCATTTTGAGGTTTGGCATAGAGATTTTTCTTATAGACTACACTACATTGCACCATAATATATTCCCTACACTCCTAGAAAACCATGTAACACCATTCAAATTAGACACAATATTCTTGCGACGAATTAGCTATACTATCGACGAACTTTTTTCATCGATAGTATAGCAAATTCGTCGCAAGATTATTTATATTCGTCTCTCTTGTGACGATATCAAATGATGCTTGGATTCATTTCATATTTGGTTTATCAACTTGAAATCTCAATGTGATACTTTGCAAGCTAGTTGGACCTTCACTCAAATACAAATATGAAACTTGGAATCATTAACATATCTACTAGAACATATGAAAAATAGGGTTTATGGTTTCCATGATGAATTGATGATGGAATAAAGTGGGTGTGTTAGTCAAATTTGAGTCCAGAAACCCTCCCATATCATTAAGGCATGCGAATAGTCTATCCAAGTCAAATTTCAATGCATACAGATACAGTTTGAAAACATTTCAACATTGGCCCCATTCACATGTCACTATTGCCCGCCTCTAGTATCTTGATGGTTTTGATTAAGAAATCAATGAAATAGAGGGATTTTTCATCACAACAATGATGCAGATACATTTTTTATACATTAATGTAGAACCTGAAAGCAAAATGAAGAAATACTGACGAAATCCTAAAACTTGTGTCAACCAAATTGGGTACTCTAAAAGAAAATTAGGGTTTATGGTTTACATGATGAATTGATGATGGAAGAAAGTGGGTGTGTCACTCAAATTTGAGTCCATAAACCCTCCCATATCTTTAAGGCATACCAATAGTCTATCCATGAAAAATTTCATTACATACAGAAATTGTTTGAAAAAATTTCAACGTTGGCCCCATTCGTAGGTCCTTGTTGTCGGTGTCTAGTCCTCGTGCAATTTTTGTTCCTCATTCATCATTCCTCATTCCTCATTCCTAGTTCTTTGACCATGGTGTAGTCCCCAAGATCCATTATTTTTGTACGAAATTACATACTAATGGCATAAAATGTCCCACACAAAGACCAAATTAATATCCGCTACATAAGTCTTTTGTCTTTTTTCAACGACTATGTAATGGATCTCAATTCTAAGAAGATTCAAATAGGACCTAAGAACCTTAAGTTATTTCCTTAACCATAGGTGGAATAACACTATCATTCAATAGTAAAATTGTTACAATTCATTGTTTGGCATCATGTGTACTGAGGGCTTGAGCCACCATATCCACAAAGGAAACATACCAAGAATATTTTTCTTATGAACAAGATATGGTACTATCCATTTTGAGGTTTGGCATAGAGATTGTTATTATAGAATACACTACATTGCACCATAATATAATCCCTACACTCCTTGAAAACCACGCAACACTACTCAAATTAGACACAATATTCTTGTGACGAATTAGCTATACTATCGACGAACTTTCAATGTTGGCCCCTTCACATGTCCCTGTTGTTGGATGTGTCTAGTCCTCGTGCAATTTTCGTTCCTCGTTCCTTGTTCCTTGACCATGGTGTAGTCTCCAATATCCATTATTTTTGTACAAAATTACATACTAATGGCATAAAATTATCAACGAACTTTTTTCGTCGATAGTATAGCAAATTTGTCGCAAGATTATTTACATTTGTATCTCTTGCGACGATATCAAATGATGCAGCTTGGATTCATTTCATATTTGGTTTATCAAATTGAAATCTCAATTTGATACTTTGCAATCTAGCTGGACCTTCAGTCAAATAGAAATATGAAACTTGGAATCATTAACATATCTACTATAACATATGAAAAATAGTTGGGTTTATGGTAATTTCCATGATGAATTGATGATGGAAGAAAGTGGGTGTGTCAGTCAAATTTGAGTCTAGAAACCCTCCCATATAGTTAAGGCATGTGAATAGTCCTTGACCATGGTGTAGTCCCCAAGATCCATTATTTTTGTACAAAATTACATACTAATGGCATAAATTATCGACGAAATTTTTTTGACGATAGTATATCAAATTCATCGCAAGATTATTTACATTAGTCTCTCTTGCAATGATATCAAATGATGCTTGGATTCATTTCATATTTGGTTTATCAACTTGAAATCTAAATTTGATACTTTGCATGATAGTTGGACCTTTAGTCAAATACAAATATGAAACTTGGAATCATTAACATATCTACTAGAACATATGAAAAATAGGGTTTATGGTAATTCTAAGAATATTCAAATAGGTAACAATATTGATGAAATCATATACGATCATGATGGTATAAAAATGAAAGAGCTTCTCTTGGTTTCAAGAATAATTTATCCTCTAGTTAACAAGGCCAACTACGTGAAGGTGGAAGCTCACATGGCCCCTCCCCTCCCCCTCACATCACTCTCAATTGATCCCGAAAACCCAATCTATAAAATATAAAATAATTGAAAGCAATGTCCTATTAAGATTCAACCATAGAAACTACAAAAACAAAAATTAATGAAGGTACATGAAATTATGTGTTTCTAAATGATATTTTTAGTCTACCACGTACTTTACTATATTGAAAACTATTTTCAGGTTTCAAATAATAATTAAACAACATGTAACCTAGGATATAAAAACGTCGCATAAAACTTAAAAACATGTAATTAACCCATGACATTGAAAGTAAATTATTTTAAGAGAATAATTCATAAAAAATAAAATATTATATAGTCACGCACCTAATCCAACCTCAACATCTGTATAATCATCCTTATTCTCTATCTTGATCTTCTTCATCGAACTCGACATCTATATCATCATCTGGTTCTGAAACGATGTTGAAAGTATTGATGATATCATCATCGTCATCAATGTCATTTTCGAGCATATTTTCATCGACATCATCATCAGGAATTGCAATATTGTCTCCTACGCCTGGATCATGATATTCTTCATCTTCTTCATCAGTCGACCCTTCATGCTCTTCTGGCTCTATCTAATATTCTGTCGAATCATCTTCTTCATCTTCAATATCATCTTCTTCCTGTAAATGAGTATACTTAATTGGCTTTCCTTTTGGATCATATCTATCAACAAATGACCAATCCCTTTCACCTGGAACATTTGAGTAAAAGACTTGTTCACATTGGCTTGGAAAAACATAGTGATCATGTCCTCTTTCAAACATCGTTTTTTTAATCATTGGAAATTTGTTGGCATGTTGAATAACAGTTATTTCCTCATCATGTTCATGCATTCGTAACCTATACAGTTTGACATCGAACAATACCAATTTGAAGGAATTAAAGTCACACTCAAGTATATCATTTAAATACCCATAGTATCTATTTTCAGATTCTCGAGGATGTTTGTCACTCCTAGAGGAAACATTAGTAACTTGGAATACTGCAATTATCCCACTATCAGAAGTTTTCCTTGTTTCATCCAATTGTTTGATGCGAAATTATGACCATTACACCACATAGCCTTGTGGTGTTTCAACTACAATATGTCATATATGTAAAAGATGCATTGTAAATTAATAAATTAACATATATTTATATAACTTGGAAAGTATGTGAAAAATACAGTACACATGTAGTCACATTAGTATAATATAAAATAACTGAATATTTATGGGTGAAATTGCTTACCTGTCCATCTTTCAAACCATAGGCTAGATCAATTTCCCTCTGCATAACATTGGCATCTCCGTTACGATGAGATTCTCTAACCAATTCAGACATTCGTTGCCATGATAACCTACTTCCATTATGTTGTTTACATCTTTCAATCCATACATTCATTCAATCAAGATTGTTTGCAATGTATAAATGCAGTGCATCCCACTCTAGAGAAACTGAATCAAAAAAACATAATTCACCAATATTAAATATTAGTTATAATGTACAAAATGCAGGTAATTATAAATATTTATAATTTATGAAATAAATTATATTAATATATTAATGAGTATGATCATATATACACAAAAATGAAACTTTATATGTATTAATAATATAAATTTTCACAATTATTAATATATTACCTCTCATTTTTTTCATTCTACCTTTCCCCAACAGATGCTCCTGATATTCAAATTTTTTGATGGAGTTCACATCCCAAATGTGATCCACTACAATCATAGTTGGCGCTACTAATTTAGGAAGATATTGACTAATATACACCATGTATTGATATACCATATATCCCTCCACCATAGAACCCTGAGGACGTGCTCTTTGTCTAACCAACTCCTTCAATGATTTCAAGTGCCTCTCCACCATCCACGTTGACCTTGTGTGAATGGGTCCACAAATTTCAATCTCCTCAACTTGGTGTATGAGGTAGTGTTCTTGTGCATTGAAAAATGTAGAAGGTATATACTTTTTCATTTCACACATTAGACGAGAAATTTCTCTCTTCCAATACTTTATATCATCTTCATGTATTTCTTTCAATGACAACCATCTACATGAGATCGTGACACAAGAAAATAACATGTTTCAACATAAGTACATAATATAATATATTACATTACATTACAAGAAAAGCACGTGTCATTAAGTACAACAATAATTTGAAAGAACATTTCGCATATAAATCACAACTACGTCTTACCTCATGTATTTTCCAAGATCATATATAACTTGTTTGATGTTGTTGTCAAAGTTGTTTGGGAGAGATAGTGATAGAACATATTGTAACAACAAAATGAATTGTTATTTGTTTCGACCAAAGTAGACAAACAAAAAAAATAAAAATAAAAGATCTATAAGGCCAATATATATAAATATGTATACCAAAATTATTACCTTAATGAAGGTATGTCAATCATGTGTTTTTACCCCACCAAATTCGCCTTTCTTCGTTAAGATATTTTTTATGTTTGAAGCAAAACCCGTGGGAAATTTAATTCTTTGAATGACCTCTTTTACATCATTTCTTTGTTGCTCTGCTATCAACCATGGAAGGTTATTTCAGTATAGTACTCCATCTGATCTATTTGAATATCGGATCACATTACGCATTGCATGATTGGCTTCCTGAATGTCAGTACAAATTTTGACAATTTTTTCTTTGTCCCTCCTACCATCTATGATTCACCATAACGTTTCAGTCACATTCTTCCCAATATGAATTGTATCAAACAAATGAGCTATTTTTAGCTCCTCATAGTAGGGAAACCTCATGAATTGAGTGGGATAAGATTTCATTCCTCGTGGAAGCCCATTATTAATACCTTCATGATGATTGCGACCTTCATGAAGCATAAAAGAAATCAGAAAAATAATTATCAAATACGGTAAAATAAATTCAATGATTAAAATAAACATTCAAAACATTACATGACATATGATACATTATGAAATTAAGTACCTTGATGATTTATATTATATTCCAACCTCCATAGGTGAGGTGTCATTCTTTGTGGTTTTAAACCAGTCTCTTCTTTCCCATTGAAAATATGTTTTTCAGTAGTACGATACCTATGGTTCTTAGGAAGAAGGTTCCTATACTCATCAAACACCATCTTTCCTAAACTTTTTGAATGATGATACTTCATCTTAGGGCCACAAATTGGACATGCAAATTTACTCTTTGTTTGAAGACCTGCAACAAATGGATTAATGTCAATTATACGATGAGATTATTTAAAAAGTAAACATGCACCATGATAACATTAAAATATTATATAGTATTAAAGTGCAATATCAGAATGCTTATACATACCACAAAAATGTGTTAGTCCAGGGGCATCATGAATTGTCCATAAAAGTATTCCATGAAATTTAAATTTCTTCTCCGTAATTGGTTTACATATGTCATACATTGTGATGCCATCCCATAACTTTAGTAGCTCGTCAATAAGAGGCTCGATATATACATTCATATCTTTAACCTGGTACTTACCTAATATTTGTTTGAAATTACACATAATTACTAAAGGAATGATATCATGTAATATATATAATTAAATAAATAAACAAAAGATATTATGCAAAAATTGAAACAAATGAAAATGTTAAATTCAAAAAATTAATGTAAACAAATACCTGGAACAATCATTGTCAACATTATGTGCTCCCTCTTTATTGACATCCAAGGAGGAATGTTATTGTTGATAACAAAAATAGGCCACATTGAGTAAATAGACCTAAGCTCTCTGAATGGATTAACACTGTCAGTTGCCAATGAAAGCCTAACATTACGAGGTTCATCTTTGAAATTTGCCCATTTTTCTTCAATTTCCCTAAATGAAGAACCATCGGTAGGCATTCAAAGAACACCATATCCACTTTTGTTACGTGCATGGTAATCCATAAATTGTGCTATGCTTCCACACTTGAACAATCGCTGCAAATGTGGAATTATGGGAATATGACGAAGAACCTTTCGAGGCACCCTTTTTGTTACTTGATCAATTCTATATCTACTAATAAGACATTGCAGGCATTCGGTTTTCGAAGCATGTTGTCCATAATCTATAATATGGTCATTAGGACATGCATCTATAGTTTGATAATCCATTCCAATGTATTTCATAATGGCATGCAAACTTCGATATGTGCGAGGTAAAATACTTGACGATGGTAACAAAAATTCACCTAACAATCTACAACATAACAAACAACTAGTTAATGTAAGAATACTAATCGTAAAAATTGCATTCTTATTTTACACATTAATTAACACTAAAAACAAATAAAAAAAAATCAACATTTATGTATAGTATGAGATGAAACATATTACATACCTTAGTATCTGTGTCATACAAGTGTTCGACAAATTATTCATAACCTTTAAGTTCACTAGCAACAATGTAGTGGAGAGAATATCTTCTCTTGATCCTTCATAAAGTCGTTTATTTGCCTTTTCTAATAGAGGTTCATCATAAATACCATCATTTTCCCCATCCTCATCATGTTGCGAAAACAAATCTTGGATCATTTGATTTGTCCCATCATCTTCTTCCATGGGATCATTAACTTGATTTGTCCCATCATCTTCTTCCATGAGATCTTCATTTGCTTGGTCATGATGATGTTCCTCAGCTTGTACAACATCATTTCTACTAATACTTGGTGAAATATTCTACGGAAAGTTAGAGGGCAACTCTAACTTTATAATTACAAACAATCATGGAAAATTAGTGTATACTATAACAAACATTCAAACAATATATATACATATATAATTTTATATAAAATTGACAAATTAAAAAAAGATAATGAATATATAGCTAATTACCACAAGACAATATTCATTCGATCCGCCATCAATGTGACCATATTTCCTACAATGTTTTGTAGTTGTTTCTATTAAAATTCTTGTAGGATGTCTGAGGCAACATTTTTTACAAGGGCAATAACATCTACCATCACCCTTTTCACCTGCTTTACTTTTTTCCCCACCTCTAATAACATTCTGCGACATTCTTCCGCACAAAAATACCCTTTTGGAACCGTCGTTGTTATAGCAAGATTGTCCCAACATCTTTGGTTCAAAAAATATTCATAGTGCAATTTTAGGTCACTGTCATCGCTATTGCGATGACACTGACCTAAAAATATTTAATTATTTACCTATTTATTTTAGGTCATTTTTAACGGTCAATTTTAAGTTTAAGTCATATTTGGTCAAACTATAGTCGTTGCTCTTGCGATGAAAATTGACCATAATAATTTGGTCAAACTACTTGCGTCGAGATTGTGACAAATATGGGGTGGATTTAAAAAACTTGAACTTTCTCTCTTGCATGTTGCGACGAAATAATACTTTCGTTGCAAGTGGTCGTCGCAAAATTTTCAATATGTAGTAGTGACTCTATGTGCATGACATCCTCGTGCTCCCAAATTGCATCCTCAGGATCATAACAGGTCCACTGTACCTTTACCAATCCTATTTATCAATTATGGAGTAGCTTGAATTTTCAGTCCAATATGCACACCGAATGAACTCAGAAGTCACCTTCTTGCTCCACATAAATCACATTCCAATCAATTACATGATTAGCATCAGGCACATACTTTTTAAGAAAAGATACATGAAACACATTATGAATGCATATGGATGCAAGCAGTGCAAGCATGTATGCAACATGACCAATCCTCTCCGGGATTTCAAACAGCCCACAATAACGTGATGCCAACTTTGAACAATTTCCCAACTTGTGAACTCTTCCTAGATTTCACTTTCAAAAAACATGGCCACCCACTTTAAATTCTCTATGAGTTCTGCATTTATCTGCATAACTTTTCTACCTATCTTGGGAAACCCTTAAGTTTTGTTTAATTTTCACCATTTTCTCTTCCATTTCCTTTAAAAAAATTGGCCCAACCACTGCTTTGTTTGTTGGGTTGTCCCATATAATTGGTGTGTTGCACTTTCTTCCATAAAGTGCCTCAAATGGGCTCATCTTTAGAGATGCTTGATACCCATTGTTATAAGAAAATTCAACCACAAGTAAATATTTTCCCCACTGTGTCATTTTTTCCATCACATACTTTCTTAGCATATCTTCTATCACTTGATTCACCCTTTCTGTTTCCCCATCTGACTTTGGATGGTAGGTTGTGATAAAGTACAAATTTCTCCCAAATCCTTTAAATAATTGCTTCCAAAACTTTGATGTGAACTTGGGATCTCTGTCAAGAACAATTGTCTTAGGTACACCATGCAATCTAGCAATTTCCTTCATATAAATATCAACAATTTTTGTTTCATTGTGAGTGAGCTTTACTGGAATAAAATGGATAGCTTTAGTAAGCTTATCCACCACTACCATGATGGAATCATGTTGCTTGGTTTTTTTGGGAAGCTTAGTGATGAAATCCATAGTTACAACTTCCCATTTCCACTCGGGGATGGAAAATGGTTGTAGAAAACCAGTTGGGTGTATGTTCTCAGCCTTTACTATCTGATATTTCAAACCCACTTCTTTCTTCATACATGGCCAATAGTATTGTTTCTTGACAATTGCAATTGTCTTTTGGTAACCTAGGTTCCCAGCATAAGGCACATTGGGCATCTCTTTTAATAGAATGTTTTTCAACTCATGAGAATCTAGTACATAAACTCTTCCCCTGTACATGAGGATTTCATCCTATTTTAACTCAAAATATTCAATTTTCTATTGCAAAATTCTGTGTTGTAGCTTTGTCTTTATTTCCACGTAGTGTTGATCTAATTTTGCAGCCTCTAACACTATGTCTTTAAAATCTTGTTTGTACATGATAATGGTTGTAGCATCCATCTCATGCACTCTCTTGCTAAGTGCATCAGCCAACTTATTCTCTTTACCCTTGATATGATTTATATCAAAGTCATACTCACTAAGGAATTCTAACCACCTGCTTTGCCTGGAATTTAGAGTTGGTTGTCCAAACAAATATTTCATACCATTGTGGTATCTCCTCAACTCAAATATTCTTCCCATGAGGTAGTGCCTCCAAATATTCAAGGCATGTACTATGTATTCCAATTCCAAATCATGGGTATCATAGTGTCTTTCATGCTCTTTTAATTTCCTTGATTCATAGCACACCACATGATCCAGATTATTTTCGGCATGAAATGAAAGCGGAGATATAATAAAGAAATGTACAGAGATATTTTGGATATCCAATAATATAACAGAAATGTATCAGATATGCAACCATAAGCACAAAGATACATTAATACACAATTTTCTATTAATGAGTGAAAATGTACAAAGACTGTAAAAATACAGAGTGAAAGACTCCCTAGAATGGTTGTAGCTTATCTCTGAGAATAGATGTGTCTTCTACTCGCATTTGCAAGAACATGATTTTAAAATGAGGCTCCAAAGGCCTTTTTATCATAAATAAAATCCAAAAACCTAACCCCGGAAGATGAAAAGTCAATAGTTTTGTGGACCCCGTTTTGGGTAGTTTTGTGTATCAACTTCTCGGGGGTGTAACTTTGGCATACGATCTCTGTTTGGGGTGCACGATAGATCGTTGGAAAGGTATTGTCGACGAGATTCATTTAGGGGGCTCAATAAAATCCTTTGGCTATCATTGGAAAGATAGATCCTAAAAAACTTCATTTAGGCCCTCAAAATGGACCTGGAAGTTAAAAACTGCTAAAAATAGTAAATTACCAAAATTTCCAGAAAATTGTTTTGAGCTAGTTGGAAAAGGTGGATGGCCATCGATATCCACCTGGATCAATCCTCCCTCCTTAGAAAGAAATGGTCTCTATTGTGTTGAGTTCCCGAGGGAGAGGGAAAAGCATTTGTTGAAACTGCATCTTGATGAGTCGTTTGCCTTGTTGGAGAAGTTGCGCTGCTTAGCTTTTTGAAGGTTGTCACGAACCTATGGCTGGAAGGGTTGGACCTTTTTAACCAGTCTATTTACATGAGATATCTGTGTGTAGAAGGAATCTTTTCACTTTTTTGTAGTCTTTTCAACCTGCTTCTATTGGATAGAAGGTGCTTGGGCCAAGGTTGTAGTGGTTGCAATATCTTTATGTTCACCTTTTGAATAGATTGTGAAGAAGCTAAATTTTGTAGTATGAGATACTACCTTGCGACACTGTTTAGGTGGGATGATAGTCATAACCACCTCTGGTATCCTATAGATATGACCCCCCAGAGTAATAATGGCACTAAAAGTTTGAGACTCGTAGTAGCATGGCACTTCCACATATATGGTTGGCCCAAGAGAACATCACAGAAATCTAGTGGGGAAAAATCACATAATACCTCATCCTTGAAGGGTTGGATGTCATATGACAATCGACATTGTCAGCTGACACGGATATCTCATCCATGGGGAAGCCACCCGATGTTGTATGGGTGTGGGTGCGGTGTTGTCGACACTCTCAACTGTTTGATGACCTTTGCTGAGATGACGTTCTTCTGGCTTCCTCTATAAAAAATAAAATGCAGCGGGGTCCCCTTCACCCACATATTTGAATGAAAAAGGTGATCCCCCTCTGTAGGATCTGTTGGTTCATCCGTTTGAATTGTTGTGGTCGCAAAAATAGCATTGGAGTCTGTGTCGATGATCTATCTTCTGTTAGTATTTTATGAATTAGATTCTGAAACAGGGTTTGGTTCCTTGTCTTTGATTTCGGCCACCAATGATTGTTTTGAGAGACATTCATCGGTGTTGTACCAGGGGATTTTGTAGAAATCACACCATTTTCCAGCGTCCTTCTTCATCTTCCCGTGACCCTTATTTTCCTATGGCTTGGACTGATTTTCGAGAGACTATTTGTTAGGGGCATCTTTATAATACTTTGGTTGTTGCAAATTTGCATACCTAAACTCCCATTTGTTCTAGTGCTTAAATTTATGCTCGATTTTAACAGCATATCGATAAGCAACACCGAGTGATGATATGCCCAGAAAATCCATTTTAGTTTGGATGATTTTTTGTAGAGCCCCACGGTATTTCAGAACCAAATGTCGTTCGGAGTCTTTGATACCCATCTTGGTACGCAAGGTATGGAAGGTATTTGTGAACTCTTAAACTACTTGGCCCCTCCCTTGCTACAATGCCATCCATCTCATATACAACTCCTCATAGTTGCCAACAAGGTAATATTGTTCCTTGACTGCGTTCACAAAAAAAACCCAAGTGGGATCGGCCCCATATATTCTAGAATATTCTATGGAAATTTGCTCCTAGTAAGGTTCCCACCAATGTTTGACATGGGGGAGATATTTAAGGAGTGCAGAGTTGATCTTTTCCCTGTCGGAGAAATTATGAACAAAAAAATAACCTTCTAGTAGATTTAACCATTTTTCTAAGGCATCTGCATCTATCTCTCCTTCAAATATGGGAATATCAAAATTAACTTGTACCTTGAAAGGCGAGGTGCCTCCAAAGTGGCCACTTGATGAATATGTGTCTGTTGTTATCAACAAGTGTTGAAGGATGTGGGAAAAATTCTCCATCATTTCATTCCTTTATCGCGTGAGAGTTTGCTCAAGCAACAGATTAATAGAATTGTCTGCTATGTCATTTTTATTTTCTTCCGCCATGGAGGGTTTCTTGGGAATGTGAGAGAGATTTAATTAAAAAGATACAAGCTTGATACCCAACTTTCTATACTCGGACCTCATCGGGGACATGCACTGAAAAAAATGATCAAGAGCAGCTTGCTCTGATACCACTGATCCATATTATTTTCGGCACGAAATGAGAGCGAAGATATAAAAAAAAAAATGTACAAAGTTATCTTGGATATCCAATAATATAATGGAAATTTATCATAGATGCAACCATAAAAACAAATATACAGTAATACACAATTTTCTATTAATGAGCGAAAATGTACAAAGACTATAAAAATACAGAGTGAAAGACTCACTAGAATGGTGGCAACTTATCTCTGAGAAGCGATGTGTTCACTACTCGCATTTGCAAGAAGATGATTTTACAATGAGGCTCCAAAGGCCTTTTTATCATAAATAAAATCCAAAACCCTAACCCGAAAGATGAAAAGCCAACAGTTTTGTGGACCCCGTTTTGGGTAGTTTGGTGTATCAACTTCCCGGGGGCATAACTTTGGCATACGATCTCCGTTTGGGGCGCAAGATTCATTTAGGGGGCTCAATCAGAGCCTTCAATTATCATTGAGAATCTCGATCCCAAAAATCTTCATTTAGGCCCTCAAAATGGCCCCAAAAGTTAAAAACTGCTAAAAATAGTAAATTATCAAAATTGCTAGAAAATTGTTTTGAGCCAGTTGGAAAAGGTGGGTGGCCACCGATATTCACCTGGATCACCACATGCCCATTCTTACTAAAGACTCCACCGAGCCCTTCCTTTCATGCATCAGTTCACACAACAAAATCTTCATTGGGATCAACATTTCTCAAAATTGGTGCACTTGTCAACAAAATCTTCAAGCGTTGGAAACTCCTTTTACAATCAAAATACCACTCAAATATCACACCTTTATTTTGCAAGGATTTGATTGGGTGTGAAATATTTGAGAAGCATTCAATAAACATTTTGTAGTACCCTGCAAGTCCCATGAAATATCTCACCTCTACGACATTCCTTGGTGTTGGCCATCCATCAATGGATTTTATCCTCTCCAGGTCCACTGTTATCCCTTCCTCTGAAATGATATAACCCGAGTAATGAATCTGCCTCTGGTAAAATGAGCACTTGCTCAACTTTGCATACAGTTGATGCTCCCTCAATACTTGTAGCACCATATTCAAGTGATGTTCATGCTCTTCTTCAGACTTAGAGTAAATAAGTATGCCATCCAAAAATACAATGATGAACTTATCTAAGTAATATCTTAAAATGCCATTCCTTAAACACATGAAGACGGTTGGTGCATTTGACAACCCAAATGGCACCATTGTGAACTCGTAATGGCCATACCTTTTTCTGAAGGTTTTCTTGTTAGCATCTTCCTCTTTAAATCTTACCTGATAATAAACTGATAAGAGGTCACTCTTAAAGAATATTTTTGCATCCTTCAGTTGGTTAAAGAGATCATCTATCCTTGACAAAGGATACATTTTCTTCATTGTTACCTTATTCAGCTTCCCAAATTCAATGCAAAGTCTCAATGTTCCATCCTTTTTCTTCACAAATAATATTAGAGAACTCCAAGGTGACACACTTGGGTGTATATATCCCTTCTTTAGAAGCTCTTCAAGTTGCATTTGTAATTCTTTCAGTTATGGTGTACTCATCCTATAAGTAGTCTTGGATATTGGAGTTGCTCGAGGCATTATATTGATAGAGAAATCAATATCTCTCTTGGGTAGTGATCCGAGATATTTTCATCAAGTGACTTATAAAGAATTGCATTAAATGAGCATAAATTAAAGTGAACCATTAAAGAAGGAAAAACTCAAAAATGAAGAGACATAAGCATCAAATCTGAACACAAAAATTGATAACGGAGTTCGTCCCTGGTGGCCTCTTTGGGTCCTCTCAAATGGGTAGGCTCTTTCATTAACTCGGTAAAAGAATTTGGAAAAATACATAAGTATACCTCATTCTGAAATCAAGCTGCAGAAATAATGCTCAGATCAAAAAACAGACAGCACCAATCAATTTTTGGCGTCGAGTTACCCAAAAATAATCGTCTCCACGCCTCGATCCGACTCTGGCACTCTGAGGCCAAAGAAGAAATTCATCTTGGTTTTCATGCCCCTCTGAAACCTGCATTAATGACTGGACTGCATAGAATTATGTGCCCAAAATTTTGTACCGTATGCACATCTCCTCCACTAGTTGGAAGGACTCAACATTTAAACAAAATTCACGGCGTTGGTTACAAAGCAAGGTCGTTGGCCTGTTGGTTTGGGTGGAATTATTAAGGCACATAGAGAGGAGGAGGTCGCGAGGTCAAACCTGTGGGCCTCCCCCTTTTGGGTTTGTGTTGTTGCAATGTATATATATAATATAGTTTGTTCCACTATGTTTAGCAGTGGCGTTATCCATATCCCAACGGTTTAATCGTGGCCAAGTTTAGCGTGGTCCGCCAGATTTGGAAAACCCACCAAACTTCATATTTTTTTTTAAATCCACTCATGGGATATCACTGTGCTTTTCTCGCCTACCATGTGGCAGCCTCCGATTGGGCCATGTGGCGACCTCCCACTAGACCACGTTGTCCTTTTCCAACTCATCACTCCATGTCATCATTCCACATCAGCGTACAGACTACCACATGGCACGATCCTATTGGTCCATGGATTGGCTCGAAAATGCCAAAACTGGGTGACACGTGGTAGCCTCTAGTGTTTCCACATCACCATGATGACATCATCATGACACATGTCACCTTCCTACTACTACAATGTGTGTTGTACGGATGTTGGCGTCATTTTTACAGATTTTGACGTCAGTAGTATGGATGTCGACTCATCCTCTGCTGACTGGGCTAGGTTGACCAAACTTTAACCGTGAATATATTTCAATTTGTAACTTCGTTTGACAAGTCATTTGTGTCATTATAAATCTTGTGACGCACTCTTCGCGATCATATCATTTTCACTAAGTTTTGGGAACTTTGAATTTTTTCCCTTTCTCTATTTGTTGAAGCCATTCTGAGCGTTTTGAGTTGCCTTTGTGAGTTCTAAGTTGTTCTTATCCTTCTCTAGATCCTTTTTGGATCAGGTAGAAACCCTAGTATTTATATAAAAACATCTTCAAACTCCTTTAGGATTACATAATATTCAATATTTGGCACTTTATCCTTGGGTACCTCCTCCATATGTGTTGCAAATAGTTGAAAACCTTTCTTGAAGCTTTTATTTAGCTGCAAGGCTGAAAAATCTCTAATAGTTACAACCTTTGGAATACCATGTATTGTTTTCAAGTTCCCTTCTTCATCCAACCAAGTAAAATCATTATTATAACAATGTAGGACAACATGATGCATGTCCAACCAATCCATACCAATTAGGTAATCATATGAACCCAAAGGTATAATATTCAAATATGTTTTTGTGCTCATTCCATTCATGTCCATTGGACATGTCTTAACCATCTCATCAATTTTCCTTTTTTCTCATGTAGCTAGTTGTACCAACCAAGGTTCCCCAAGCTTGCTTTTGGGAAATTGAAATATTTCCACCATCTTAGGATCTAGATAACTATGACTAGCTCCCAAATCAATTAAAATAGAAGTCGGTTATTTGTTGATCTTATCTTCCACTTCAATCCTATGTGACTAAAACTCAGTTTGCTTGTTATCGAGGGATACGTAGATCCTAGGTACATTCATTCTCATGTCCTCCATTGTATCATCTTTTTGTACATTGTGAACACTCCTCATGTTTTCACCTCTATGAGGACAATCTCTGTACACATGAACTCCCTCACAACCCCAGCACTCCATTGGTTGTTTCTTTGGTATTTACCCCATTTCCTCTATCATTCTGGGCTCCTTGGGAGTTGGTTGTCCCTAAAAATTATTTATGAAGAATGGTGGCTTGGTCTTCTTCTTCCTCTGCTCCATATTTCTTTCTTCTTTTCTTCCCAATCCTTTTGGTAAGTGGGTTTTCCTCTATGATGATCATAGAGACACTTAGATCTCCGTATAGTTTCCTCTAGTGTCTTGGGATCATCATGTTGTATTTTTCATTGATAAATGATGACATCCCACTCAGGTACCTTTGAATATTAACTTTTTCATCATTGATGAAAGAAACATATTTCAACAGCTCTAAGAATCTCCTTTCATATTCATATATTGGCATACTTTTAATCTTGATTTCAATGAAATCCTTCATTTTCCTATCATAGTAAAGTTTGTTTAAGTATTTCTTTTGACAATACCTCTTGAACTTCCTCCAAGTAACCTTTCTCTCATCAATGTGTTTCACTTGCACAAACTGGACCCACAACATTGATGTTTTTCCCTTGAGTTGGTAGATGACAATTTTTCCCTTCTTCTTGTGAAGAGTAATTATGTAACGGAAAGTACTTCCTCATACCCAACAACTAGGTCTCTGCATCCTCAACCTTCTTGTTCTCACCATCAAAAGTAGGAGGCTTAATCTTATTCGTTTCTCCTTGTAGCGCATCCACACTAGACATCCTCTTATGCTTCCTAACAGGAGATGGGATTGAAAGATTGCACACTCTCCCAACTTAATGTATTGGAGAGTGATGGTGATGCTTGTCAGCACTTCTTGTTTTTCTTCTATCATCATGAGACTCATGTCTCCTTGATTTTCTTGAGTCAGTCTCTTTATTCCTCTGTTTCTCAATTCTATCCAAGCTTTGTAGCAACTTGATGTTGAATCCATCTTGTTCCTCCTTGGCTTTCACAATCCTGTCATTATCAACTTTATAAATTTGGACGTTCTTTTGCAAAATTTGTATGGTCTTCACCAAATTCATAATTTATTCCTTTCCTTCTCCATGTCCATGAATTTGTACCCTCATCACCTATATTTTCATACATCCTTCTGACTTCATCTTCATGGTTGTAGGTTATTTGTGCATCTTCCATGCTTCTGATCTATGCGTTGATCCTGTACTAACCAAATTGATGTTAATTTTGCAAAATGTACAGAAAACAAGATTTGTTAGACTAAATAATTTATGAAAACCATAAATACTATTCACATTTTCTTCCATGAGTGTATCATAATCCTTTCTTATAATTCTTGGTGAATTTAAAAACCTAATTCAAAATTTTGGGTGAATATTTAGACTCCACTATCAAGGAATTTTCCTAGTCTTTTCTATCATTTTCTTTCTTTCAAAGCTTGTGTTTATACCAATTCTGTTTTATACACCCATATTCATCACATGTGCATGATCTACACACGTAATACCAAGCGCACATACAACGCACCAGTTTTCAGTGTGCACAACTTTTATACCGGGCACTAATATTTAGCACGCTCAAATTTTGGGTTCGGAGAATCATTATCTAGTGCACACAAATTTTGTGACGCACACCAATATTCCACACAAATTACAACTTTGCTCTATTTCACGCCAACATTCACCGCACACCCTCTCTCACCCAATACTCAAATGCACATATCCAATTATGTTCCACACAGGACCAATATTCTATGTGCACACACTACAGAACAAAACTATGCACGTGTCAATAATTCTTCTCCATGTGGTGCTCATATTCAATGGGCGCTCACTGCACATCACCAGTATTCCATGCTCACACTCTGCACATTATTATGCACACACACATCAATTTTGCATGGTGCCCATATTCATCGCGCACGTATTGTTGGATCATGTTGTCATTGATGCCAATGATTTGATTGATTGATGTCAAGTGATTGATTGATGTCAAAGGATTTATTGATTGATGATTGATGTAATATAATATGTATTTTCCTTGATGATAATGCATAGATGAAGATGGATCAATGATTTTTCATTGATATGATGAAGATGGATCAATGAGTTGTCATTGATACATGATGAAGATGGATCGTTGTGGTTTCATTGGTATATGATGCATTGTTGGAAAAATGTATAGATGACTAATTATTGTCTTATCATGATTGATAAGGTGCACAAATGGATGAACTCCAAAGTGTTCCCCTTATGGTGAAAGCCCTCACGGGAAGACGCTTTGCGGATTGAGTTATCCTAGAAGAATGGTTGGAGGACCCTTGCTCTCATTATTTTATTATCATGATTGATAAGATGAAAAAATGGATGAACTCCAAAGTGGTCCCCTTATGGTGAAATCCATCACGGGAAGATGCTTTACAGATTGAGTTATCCTAGATGAATGGTTGGAGGACCCATGCTTGTATGTGGAATAATGAGATGAAGATCAAGGAAATTGTTGGTGAAACTATCCTAGATGGATAGTCTTTGTCATGCCATTTTCGGTGGTATGTGGAATGTCACATAACTCCTCATGGTTTGAGATTTATGGCCTTATGAAGATGAAGGACCTCCACATGAAGGCTTGAAGCCCCCAAGATCAAAGAAGTCAAAGTGATCTAAAAGAAGAAATCATTATTTAAATGATAAAGTAAAGTGACAAAGTCAAGGTGGATTATTTAAATAATAAAGAGAAGTGACAAAATCAAGAAATGATAAAGTAAGGTGACAAAATCAAGAAGGAATATTTAAATGATAAAGTATTGGAGAACCTTCTATTTATGGAAAGTGGTTAACCCTAAAAATAAGGAAAATAGGTTAAGTGACCTAGAAATGGGTTAAGTGACCTAAAAGAAGAAATCATTATTTAAATGATAAAGTAAGGTCACAAAGTCAAGGTGGATTATTTAAATAATAAATAGAAGTGAAAAAAAATCAAGAAATGATAAAGTAAGATGAGAAAATCAAGAAGGAATATTTAAATGATAAAATATTGGAGAAATTTCTATTTATGGAAAGTGGTTAACCCTAAAATAAGGAAAATAGGTTGAGTGACCTAGAAATGGGTTAAGTGACCTAAAAATGGGTTAAGTGACCTAGATAATGAAAGTATAAATAAGATAGCAATGGTCTCTTGTAGATCATTCTTTTTGTGGATCAATGGAGAGCTTCTTGTGAGAATATCTTTTGGAGTATTGATGGAGAGCTTCTTGTGAGAGCTTATTGAGCATTTTTGGTGTGGAACACTTGAGCATATTGAAGATCTATAGGTGACTGAGGTAACCCAGGATATCTAAGACGAATTTCAGAAGGAAGGTGAAGAAAAGAGGGCCAGAATTGAAGGGAGAATAAATTATTTTGATGATGCTTTCTAAGGTATGTTATTTACAGGTCATCTCACCATTTTCGCTATAAATTTTTTTCTATAATGATTCAGACTGTGAAATTGATATTCCATTGATAAAATATACCCAAGTATCTATGGTTAAAAATGAAACTTGTGGTTTGTTTTATTTTGGGAGTTACACTCCGTGGAAAATAGGGTTTGTGGCTAGTCCTAAAACTAGTCAAAAACAGGTGTTTCGAGTAAAAACATCATAACTTCTTCATAACAGCTCCAAATTCAGTGAGACCAATTGTGTTGGTTAGGGTACAGGATTTAGTATTTTTTGTAATATTTTTATATCAATTCAATGAAGATTTTGTGCGGGCCACGCTCTACAAGTTAGCTCTCTAGAATAAGCCAGAATTCAGCAAGGTATGCCATTTTTTCTATAACGCCTTTTCTGAGAGGTTACAAGTAGTTCCACCTAGAGGAATTGCATAAAACACACTGAAGAACATTGTATATCAGTTTCATATCTTTATTCATTACAGGTAAAAAGTTATAATTATTTCAAGTTGGGGTTGTTGACTAATCCAAAACTAGTCATGGTTGAGACAAGCAGTTGATGAGTTGGCACATACATGAGGTGTATAGTTGATGATGTTGGTACATATTGATGAGTCATTGTTGATGAGTATTTGACACATGATTTGTATATACTTGGTACATGGTTGGAGGCACTTGTTTATGGTACAGGTTGATTACAGGTTGTTTGGCACAGGTTGGTGCATGGTTGATGCACTTGTTTATGTTGACAGATTGATATCTGTTGAGGATTTTTTCCTCATATAAGTTGGTGCTAAGAATGTAAGATGAGTCTTTCATATAGAGATGGTTCTCTTGTAGAGTTGTACTCTATTCATTTTTTGCTGAAAAACCCTCGGATTGAAGTCCATAATAAAAAGAAAAATTGTACATGCATCTTGTGTTCTTTGTGTTCCTTGTGGAGATGATTTGTTGATGATATGTTGATGATATTTTTCTGATATATATTCACATCTAACTGATTATAAATGACAGCAATGAGTAATAAGCAAATGTTGAATGTTAACTAAGGATTTTTTGTGTAAGAGGGAAGTTTTGGGAAAAATATCCCCACACTCATTCACCCCCCCCCTCTAAGTGTGGTAGGTGTGTCCAACATGTATTGCACTCCCATATTACGTGTGGTCCACCAGTTCTATACCCTGCATTTCGAATATTCAATGTGCACGCTCTATGCACTGATACCTTTTGTGCACCATAAGTCCTGCATCACGCAGTCCCAAAATTTAATATGCACACACTACGCACCAACACTTAGCACATGTAAGTCCTTTCTTCACTCGACTAATTTTTTCATATTTTCATCTTGCAACCCTGTGACCATCATAAAAATGACTGCCACGCCAACTTCATGTTGATCTCTGGCCCATACAAGTCCAGTGTTGAACCAAAATATATGATACCACTTTGTAACGTCCCCAGCTCTGCTCTACTCCGAGGCATGTCACATCAAAATTTTGAACTTTTATACCACTTTGTAATGTATCCAACCTCCTAAGTGAGTCTTGTTACAACATTGTAAAGTCTCCACTACCATAACTTGCTAAATAAATCTCTGATATCAATTCTTTCTTCTGTGAAAGAAACTCATTGAAAACAACAGCGTGCACAAATGGCCTTGTGCTATGAGCAAGTATGCTTTTCTAGTGCATGCAAACCGGTCCCATACCATGCCTAACAACTATGGCTTAGCAATTTTGCATGCTCAACCATCATTGTGTCAATTGAGTATATAGTCCCTTATCACCCACGACACTCCTAGCTTCATGTTAGAACCCATACGGTTACTATTGAAGCTACTTAATAGATGGTGACTAGAACAACAAAATGAACTCATGATACAACTACACATGCAACCATTCATATGTCATGCACGAGGTCTATCCCATTTGCGCACATAGACTGGTTTCCTTGTGCACGTGATGATTCAAGCCTTGCCTCAGAATCCCATGGATGTTACCATGAAATTATCTAACAAGAAACACTTAATAACTACCATGCTCTACATCTCCAACAATTATGCGGAACTAACAATACATGCACAACCCAACATAATTATGTACCAATTCCATAAACAAAAATAGCATAAGCATTCACATGTTAAAAAATATAGAAACACATATAAATTGTCATGGCCCATGCCCTGCATATGGAACAAACATGCAGTTCTATAGCATATATAATCCATGCACACACACACACACACACACACACACACACACACACACACACACACACACACACACACACACACACACACATGCAACTATAACACATAATATATTTAACATGTATATGCACATTACTCAAAGAATACTACACATAAGAAAACACTTATCTTTTGTTGTAATCCACCAACTTCTTGCAGACCTCAAACGTTCCTCCCATCCATAGACTTTGCCACTCAGAAACACTCAGCCATAGGTCACCCCTGAGTTGGGTCTTAAACTCCACCAAGGTAAAGGATTCCTAAGCCAAGATAAGGTCTATCAAGAATCAAAACACTCAGACAAATATGCCAACCCCAACAAATAGACTACAATATGTCATTCCCCACATGCATGTCCCACCCCAGGAAGTGTGCCCCTTCTCTTCACAATAGTCCTTCAGTTTCCCCACTTCCCTTCCAGGGATTCAACAAAATACCAGACAAGAAGTCTTAGAGCCCTGTAGCTGCAACTGGGCACCTTGGGAAAGAAATTCCCAGTAGTTCTCTCACCTAGAGAGAATTCTTACGGGCCTAACAACCCTCTTCTTCAATAACACATGGGCCTGGAAACCCACCTCTTCAATAGCACATGAGCCTGATAGCCCACCTCTTCTGTTGACACTCGAAACTGAAATGGGTTGTAGAAAATCAATCTCGAGGCAACCTCGAACCATTTTGGATTAGAAGCTTCCCTCCTCCAACACGAGAGGGATCTCTCAAAAAATGTCACAAAATGATCTTCAGTAAGCTTTAAAAAGGTGGGCAGATTTATGGGTAAATGATGGTCTTGGATTTTTAGATTTTGGGGGTTAAACCAGGGAAATGGTCCATTGGGCATGGAGTCAAATGAAAACCAAAGAAAGGGGATAATAGCAGCAATTAAATAACTTGCGGAAAGTGAGGCAAAGTAAGTCTATCTTTCAGCGCTTTGATAATTGGGTGTGGTAGCAGAAAAAAGGAAAGGAAAGGCTGATGTAGCAGAGAATATATGCTTAATTACGGAAGTGTAGACTGGTCTTACACCCACTGATATCTGGTGCAGAGGAAAGACAACAAACAATTACAGAAAACCATAATCCATTCGCTATAGTAGTGGTCGTACTAAAGTATAATGAAGCACATCAGTTAGAAGAAAATGAAACGTAATATAATCGTGATGGATTAAGGAAGAAATAAACAATATGGTAAAGACAATATCAACTATGAGTAAGGAACATATATAATGAAATCAAAACAGATTTAACACAGCTGAAAAGAAGAAGAACATGCTGAAAGAAATCAACCGTGATGAATTCTCACAGTCACAAGTAAAAAATCATTTTTATTTCTCCAATCTGGCTTACAAAATAACTCAGTATTACAAAGAAACCCTCTTCACAGAGGTTTTCCCCCAACGCTTCACTCATGCGCCCCTTCCTTCTTACATACATCAGTCTTTTTAAAAAGAAAAATAAAACACTTTGTGTTCCGGGAATCTGAAATGGTTCGTCTTCATGGAATTCTGCGACTGCCAGGTGTTATGCCGTTTGAGAGAACTTCTCCTTCGAATTCCTGGTGATGACTGTTGGGCATGTAATCGTAGACCAGTAGCCTCACGTCCTGATTCACGTAATATCCTCTCAGGACTATTAGATATCTGTGCTTCACTTTTCCAAGGGCCTCTACTTCTTGTCTGAAAATGATCTCATCGATTGCTCCATCTGCCAATCTCCTAAATGAAAGAACAGTTCCATCTTGCAAACACGCCTTGAACATGATTCCATACCTTGTTCTGCTCAGTACGTGTTCTTCATAAAAATGCCCCGTGGCTTCCAGGGTGTTGACAAATGATCGGGTAATGGAAAATGATGGATGCAGATACCAGAGATACTTCGAATAGTTACAGATAGAAGAGGAGCACCCGCGGCTATCAACATGATTTTCGTAGTTTTTTCCTCTCTCTAGCACCTAGGGAGATCTGGAGGAGGCAGCTCCAATGTTTCAAAAAAAACCGCGACCATTTTTAACTAGAAACACCACATTCAGTCCAAACAACTGATGATCGTCAAAGTGACAGTGCATGAGCCACACTCCTGGGTTGTCAGCCCTGAATCGAATGGCAGTCTATCCATTCACTGGAACACCAAATATGGATGATATACCTGATGCTGCAGAATGTGCCACGACATCACAACGTGTAGTAATGGCTCCTCTCAAAGCTCCACCAACCTTCCGCAAAAATAGAGTGTGCCCCCTTGCTCTTGAAACAGACACGCAAAGCCTGGCTCATTTTGCTAGAAGCCCAATATCTCCATCCTTGTTTTAAAAAATGAAACTATAAGCACTGCAGGATATGTGACTCCTTTCTAAATATTTTCATATGGAGAGAGACGCTGAATATTTTCGAAGTCTTCATGATTCTCTGGATTTCCAAATTCATCATAATCACTGCGGCCAAGTGGTATGATTGGATCTAGCAGTGTATTGCAAGCATCCAAGAAAGGAACCTTTAAAATCACAGCATAGAATAAGTCTGGGCAGACATTTATGGCCGCACTGACCAAAATCCCCCTGCACCATATCCCCAAGCAGCAATCTTAGAACTCTGTATGTATTCCTTTTCAACAAGAAACTTAGCACAGGCAATATAATCATGGATTGAATTACACTTCTTTAATGCCCTACTATCATGATGCCAATTCTTTCTCCCAGCACATCTTCTTACTCAACAATAACCCACTCTCTACTTGATAAATTGTAGTCAACCACAGCATCAGGCATCACAGGCAAGGATATAACAAGCCGTACAACATTCCGAAGAATGAGTACCATATGCTCATCCAAAAACACAGCATCCTCAATCCTCGTATCTGTGTCATCAATAAAGACATTCTCTGATCGGTGCATAACCAACCCTTCACATCATTGTTCAGTTTATTGACATCTATGCAGATCGGCATGGTGCAGGCATGGACAAGCTATGTGAAAAGAGCATTCACAGCAGTTGAAGGCTTCAAGCTTTCCAGCATACAAATCTGACCATAAAGTTGAACTATGCATTCCACCAGAAACTCTGAAGAAATAATTTCATTCTGCAGCTCCACCTTGCAAAGATTACTCTCAGTACCATTCATCATAGGAGTTGATACCTTATTAAGGATGGTGCAATCGCTTTATTGGGGTTTTCAAGCTTTAGAACCTTGCAGAATTTCAAGTGAAATCATGCAGCAAGCATTCTAGTTAGTGCAATAATTGATTCTCCAACATCAAAGACACGAACCTTGGCTAATCTAGAAGAACAAATCTGCCATTACTCACTGTCCAACTTGATCTTTGTTGGTAAACGCTGCAGCCACCAAATATCTGAAACAAAACTGTTGTGGAGATCCTTGTACCCTGAAGTCCTTGAATGAAAACAATCAAAACTAAACGATTTCTCAGAGCAAGCTTGATTTCCGTTGCTATTTCTTCACCAAAACCTTGTCAATTGATCAGCTCCCATCTCCTTTGGGCTGTGGCATCTGATTGATAATATCTGTTACAACATAGGCTCCATCTAGGGATGGTACTTTCCCGCAAAGTGCCAAGAACAATAGACCAGGTGCCTTCATCCATTGGGCGACATTACGCGAAAGCTATAATTCTGAGTTCTCCCGTCAGTGAAATCACCATCGGAAAATTCTAATGGAGTCGCCAGAGCATGTGAAACCAAGATTTTCCTATGACTGACTCCTCAACCGGGCCTTAGGACTATGACAATGTCGTTCTCCCAGGGATAAATATCAACTTCTAATTCCCCGGCAACGGCGCCAAAATGTTGACACTCGAAACTAAAATGTGTTGCAGCAAATCAATCTCGAGGCAACCTCGAACCACTTTCGATTAGAAGCTGCCCTCCTCCAACCCGAGAGGGATCTCTCGAAAAATGTCACAAAATGATCTTCAGTAAGCTTAAAAAAGGTGGGCAGATTTATGGGTAAATGATGGTCTTGGATTTTTAGAGTTTGGGGGTTAAACCAGGGAAATGGTCCATTGGGCATGTAGTCAAATGAAAACCGAAGAAAGGGGATAATAGCAGCGATTAAATAACTAGCGGAAAGTGAGGCAAAGTATGTCTATCTTTCAGCGCTTTGATAATCGGGTGTGGTAGCAGAAAAAAGGAAAGGAAAGGCCGATGTAGCAGAGAATATATGCAGAATTCTGGAAATCTAGACTGGTCTTACACCCGCTGATAGCTGGTGCAGAGGAAAGACAACAAACAATTACAGAAAACCATAATCCATTCGCTATAATAGTGGTCATACTAAAGTATAACGAAGCACATCAGTTAGAAGAAAACGAAATGTAATACAGTCGTGATGGATTAAGGAAGAAATAAACAATATGGTAAAGACAATATCAATTGTGAGTAAGGAACATATATAATGAAATCCAAATAGATTTAACACAGTTGAAAAGAAGAAGAACATGCTGAAAGAAATCGACCGTGATGAATCTCACAGCCACAAGTAAAAAATCATTTTTATTTCTCCAATCTGGCTTACAAAATAACTCAGCATTACAAAGAACCCTCTTCACAGAGGTTTTCCCCCAACACTGCACTCATGCGCCCCTTCCTTCTTACATACATCAGTCTTTTTAAAAAGAAAAATAAAACTCTTTGTGTTCCGGGAATCTAAAATGGTTCGTCTTCATGGAATTCTGCGACTACTAGGTGTTCTGCCGTTTGGGAGCACTTCTCCTTCGAATTCCTGGTGATGATTGTTCGGTGTCTCACATGAATAAATTTTCAACGACATATCATGAATCCTCTGAAGTTCTCCAACTTAATCAATGGGATTTATTTCTGAGAGCGCCAGCAATAACTGAGTCCACTAATGGTAAATCGTTGTGTAAAATTTCCACCCGGTGGAGTTGGGCATTGTGTAATATATTCCGGTCCATCGGCCCACCCTATACGCAACTGCTTCACTCCATGCCAGTGAACAGTGGCATTGTACGGTCCTTTCTTAACAGATGTAACAACAACAGTGTCACTGTCATGGACATAGATAGTTGGACCTGGGAATAGTCCATTGACAGTGATTCTTGTATACTGCTTGCATTCCCTGGTAAGTGTCATTCGTTCAAGAGTGAAGGTATGAAAGTGGACTTTTGCATTTGTGATGACAGCCAAATAAGCAACTAATGCAGTAGAAGAACAGGTCGAACCGAAGACATCTTTATTGATTGTAAAGACATTGTAATCATTACTAGACTTGCAAACTAATAAACCATTCAATTTGAATAGAAACTTGGCACATTGAACATACTACCGATGTGTGTTTCTGCTAATGAGAATGACTATATTATATAGGACTAAATTTCATGAAACGACAGAAATGGCATCATTGCTGTTGCGAATAGTAAGGCCTCTGTCTATCACATTTTTAGATCAGGGCAATAGGAGAAAGTTTTCTCACACAATAGCTTCCATCTCTATTGTTGATCTTTAAGGGATTCCATAAACAGATATGCTAAGTAAATTTGAGCTCTTCGAGCATGTTGATTCCTCTCGCTCAGATGATTCTGGATCCAGCTCCAGAAGGCTCGGATCAAACAGTTTTGAAATATGCCATGTTTGCAGTTGTCTCTTCACCCATTTCACTATATCTTTGTCCTGGGTAAACATCACCGGCCTTCTACCCGTCAGAAGCCCCAGCAATACAATTCCAAAGCTGTGACATCGGATTCTTTTATTAGCTTCCCTGTTAAATTTATCTCAGGAGAAACATATCCCAGAGACCCAACAGGCATCGGCGTGGATGAAGAAGGATCTACTGGAATTGTTGTCAGCCTATCCAGGCCAAAATCTCAGCGATGAGCCTCAAAATCTACGTCGAACTACACGTTGTTTGGCTTCACGTCTCCATGGATAATGGTCAAGTGTGCGTTGGTGTGAATAAAAGCAAGCCCCCGGGCTATTCCGAGAGCGATGAGATGATGCATCGGTCAATTGAGAACATGGCCATCCTGATGAGAGGCTTCTTGCAGGAGAGTGGCTAGGTTTCCATTGGGCATGTAATTGTAGACCAGCAGCCTCACGTCCTGATTCACGTAATATCCTCTCAGGACTGTTAGATTTCAGTGCTTCAATTTTCCAAAGGCCTCTGCTTCTCGTCTAAAAACGCTCTCATCGATTGCTCTGTCTGCCAATCTCCTAATTGAAAGAACAGTTCCATCTTGCAAACATGCCTTGAACACGATTCCATACATTGTTCTGCTCAGTACGTGTTCTTCATCAAAATGCCCCTTGACTTCCAGAGTGTTGACAAATGATCGGGTAATGGAAAATGATGGATGCAGATACCAGAGATACTTCGAATAGTTACAAACAGAAGCGGAGCACCCGCGGATATCAAAATGAGTTTCATAGTCTTTTCCTCTCTCTAGCACCTGGGGAGATCTGGAGGAGGCGGCTCCAATGTTTCCAAAAAAAACACAACCGTTTTTAACTAGAAATGCCACATTCAGTCCAAACGACTAATGATCGTCAAAGTGACAGTGCATGAGCCACACTCCTAGGTTGTCAGCCCTGAATCGAATGGCAGTCCATCCGTTCACTGGAACGCCAAATATGCATGATATACCTGATGCTGCAGAATGTGCCATGACATCAAAACGTGTAGTAACAGCTCCTCGCAAAGCTCCACCAACCTTCCGCAAAAATAGAGTGCGCCCCCTTGCTCTTGAAACGGACATGCACAGCCTGGTTTGTTTTTCCAGAAGCCCAATATCTCCATGCTTGTTTTAAAAAATGAAACTATAAGCACTGCAGGATATGTGACTCATTTCTGAATATTTTCATATGGAGAGAGACGCCGAATATTTTCGAAGTCTTCACGATTCTCTGGATTTCCAAATTCATCATAATCACTGCAGCCAAGTGGTATCATTGGATCTAGTAGTGTATTGCAAGCATCCAAGAAAGGAACCTTTAAAATCGCCGCACGGAATAAGTCTGGGCATACATTTATGGCCGCACTGACCAAAAGACCCCGCACACCATATCCCCAAGCAGCAAGCTTAGAACTCTATAGGTATTCCTTTTCAACAAGAAACTTAGCATAGGCAATATAATCATGGATTGAATTACACTTCTTTAATGCCCTACTATCATGATGCCAGTTCTTTCTCCGAGCACATCTTCTTGCTCAACAATAACCCACTCTCTACTTGATAAATTGTAGATGACCACAACATCAGGCATCACAGGTGAGGATATAACAAGCCGTACAACATTCTGAAGAATGAGTACCATATGCTTATCCAAAAATACAACATCCTCAATCCTCGTATCTGTGTCATCAATAAAGGCATTCTCTGATCGTTGCGTAACCAACCCTTCACATCGTTGTTCAGTTTATTGACATCTATGCAAATCGGCATGGTGTAGGCATGTACAAGATGTGTGAAAAGAGCATTCACAACAGTCGAAGGCTTCAGGCTTTCCAGCATACAAATCTGACCATAAAGTTGAATATGCGTTCCACCAGAAACTCTGAAGAAATAATTTCATTCTGCAGCTCCACCTTGCAAAGATTACTCTTTGTACCATTCATCGTAGGAGTTGATACCTTATTAAGGATGGTGCAATCACTTTATTGGGGTTTTCAAGCTTTAGAACCTTGCAGACTTTCAAGTGCAATCATGCAGCAAGCATTCTAGTTAGTGAAATAATTGATTCTCCAACATCAAAGACACGAACCTTGGCTAATCTGGAAGAACAACTCTGCCTTTACTCACTGTCCAACTTGATATTTGTTGGCAAACGCTGCAGCCACCAAATATCTGAAACAAAACTATTGTGGAGATCCATATACCCTGAAGTCCTTGAATGAAAACAATCAAAACTAAACAATTTCTCAGAGCAAGCTTGATTTCCGTTGCTATTTCTTCACCAAAACCTTTTCAATTGATCATCTCCCAGCTCCTTTGGCCTGTGGCATCTGATTGATAATATCAGTTACAACATAGGCTCCATCTAGGGATGGTAATTTCCCGCAAAGTGCCAAGAACAGTAGACCAGGTGCCTTCATCCATTGGGCGACCATACGTGAAAGATGTAATTCTGAGTTCTCCCACCAGTGAAATCACCATCGGAAAATTCTAATGGAGTCGCCAGAGCATGTGCAACCAATATTTGCATATAACTGACTGCTCAACCAAGACTTAGGACTATGACAATGTCGTTCTCCCATGGATAGATATCAACTTTGAATTCCCCGGCAACGACGCCAAAATGTTGACACTCGAAACTGAAATGGGTTGCAGCAAATCAATCTTGAGGCAACCTCAAACCACTTTGGATTAGAAGCTGCCCTCCTCCAACCTGAGAGGGATCTCTCGAAAAATGTCACAAAATGATCTTCAATAAGCTTAAAAAAGGTAGGCAGATTTATGGGTAAATGATGGTCTTGGATTTTAGAGTTTGGGGCTTAAGCCAGGGAAATGGTCCATTGGGCATGGAGTCAAATGAAAACCGAAGAAAGGGGATAATAGCAGCGATTAAATAACTTGCGAAAAGTGAGGCAAAGTAAGTATATCTTTCATCACTTTGATAATCAGGTGTGGTAGCGGAAAAAAGGAAAGGAAAGGCCAATGTAGCAGAGAATATATGCAGAATTCCGGAAGTGTAGACTGGTCTTACACCCGCTAATAGCTGGTGCAGAGGAAAGACAACAAACAATTACAGAAAACCATAATCCATTCGCTATAGTAGTGGTCGTACTAAAGTATAACGAAGCACATCAGTTAGAAGAAAACGAAATGTAATACAATCGTGATGGATTAAGGAAGAAATAAACAATATGGTAAAGATAATATCAACTGTGAGTAAGGAACATATATAATGAAATACAAACAGATTTAACACAACTGAAAAGAAGAAGAACATGCTGAAAGAAATCAACCGTGATGAATCTCACAGTCACAAGTAAAAAATCATTTTTATTTCTCCAATCTGGCTTACAAAATAACTTAGCATTACAAAGAACCCCTCTTCACACAAGTATTCCCCCAATGCTGCACTCATGCGCCCCTCCCTTCTTACATACATCAGTCTTTTTAAAAAGAAAAATAAAACTCTTTGGGTTCCGGGAATCTAAAATGGTTCGTCTTCATGGAATTCTGCGACTGCCAGGTGTTATGCCGTTTGGGAGCACTTCTCCTTCAAATTCCTGGTGATGACTATTTGGTGTCTCACGTGAATAAATTTTCAACAACATATCATGAATCCTCTGAAGTTCTCCAACTTAATCAATGGGATTTATTTCTGAGAGCGCCAGCAATAACTGAGTCCACTAATGGTAAATCGGTGTGTAAAATTTCCACCCGGTGGAGTTGGGCATTGTGTAATATATTCCGGTCCATCGGCCCACCCTATACGCAACTGCATCGCTCCATGCCAGTGAATAGTGGCATTGTACGGTCCTTTGTTAACAGATGTAACAACAACAGTGTCACCATCATGGACATAGATAGTTGGACCTAGGAATAGTCCATTGACAGTGATTCTTGTATACTGATTGCATTCCCTGGTAAGTGTCGTTGGTTCAAGAGAGAAGGTATGAAAGTGGACTTTTGTGTTTGTGATGACAGCCAAATAAGTAACTAATGCGAGTAGAAGAACAGGCCGAACCGAAGACATCCTTATTAATTGTAAAGACATTGTAAGCATTACTAGGCTTGCAAACTAATAAACCATTCAATTCGAATAGAAACTTGGCACATTGAACGTACTACCGATGGTTGTTTCTTCTAACAAGAACGACTGTATTATATAGGACTAAATTTCATGAAACGACAGAAATGGCATCATTGCTGTTGCGAATAGTAAGGCCTTCTTCTATCACATTTTTAGATCAGGGCAACAAGAGAAAGTTTTCTCACGCAATAGCTGGCATCTCTACTGTTGATCTCTAAGGGATTCCATAAATAGATATGCTAAGTCAATTTGATCTCTTCGATCATGTTGATTCCTCCCGCTCAGATGATTCTGGATCCAGCTCCAGAAGGCTCGGATCAAACAGTTCTGAAATCTGCCCTGTTTGCAGTTGTCTCTTCACCCATTTCACTATATCTTCATCCTGGGTAAACATCACCAGCCTTCTACCCGTCAGAAGCCCCAGCAATACAATTCCAAAGCTGTAGACATCGGATTCTTTTATCAGCTGCCCTGTTAAATTTATCTCAGGAGAAACATATCCCAGAGACCCAACAGGCGTCGGCATGGATGAAGAAGGATCTACTGGAATTGTTGCTAGCCTATCGAGGCCAAAATCTAAAAGATGAGCCTCAAAATCTATGTCAAATTGCACGTTGTTTGGCTTCACGTCTCCATGGATAATGGTCAAGTGCACGTTGGTGTGAAGAAAAGCAAGCCCCCGGGCTATTCCGAGAGCGATGAGATGACGCATGGGCCAATTGAGAACATGGTCGTCCTGATGAGAGGCTTCTTGCAGGAGAGTGGCCAGGTTTCCATTGGGCATGTAATCGTAGACCAGCAGCCTCACGTCCTAATTCATGTAATATCCTCTCAGGACTGTTAGATTTTGGTGCTTCACTTTTCCAAGGGCCTCTGCTTCTCGTCTGAAAATGCTTTCATCGATTGCTCTGTCTGCCAATCTCCTAATTGAAAGAACAGTTCCATCTTGCAAACACGCCTTAAACACGATTCCATACCTTGTTCTGCTTAGTATGTGTTCTTCATCAAAATGCCTCGTGGCTTCCAGAGTGTTGACAAATGATCAGGTAATGGAAAATGATGGATGAAGATACCAGCGATACTTCAAATAGTAATAGACAGAAGCGGAGCACCCATGGCTATCAACATGAGTTTCGTAGTCTTTTCCTCTCTCTAGCACCTGGGGAGATCTGGAGGAGGTGGCTCCAATGTTTCCAAAAAAAATGCCACTGTTTTTAACTAGAAACGCCACATTCAGTCCAAACGACTGATGATCGTCAAAGTGACAGTGCATGAGCCACACTCCTAGGTTGTCAGCCCTGAATCGAATGGCAATCCATCCATTCACGTGAACGCCAAATATGCATGATATACCTGATGCTGCAGAATGTGCCACGACATCACAACGTGTAGTAACGGCTCCTCGCAAAGCTCCACCAACCTTCCGCAAAAATAGAGTGCGCCCCCTTGCTCTTGAAACGGACACGCACAGCCTGGTTCATTTTGCCAGAAGCCCAATATCTCCATCCTTGTTTTAAAAGATGAAACTATAAGCACTGCAGGATATGTGACTCGTTTATGAATATTTTCATATGGAGAGAGATGCCAAATATTTTCGAAGTCTTCACGATTCTCTGGATTTCCAAATTCATCATAATCATTGCAGCCAAGTGGTATGATTGGATCTAGCATTGTATTGCAAGCATCCAAGAAAGGAACCTTTAAAATCGCCGCACGGAATAAGTCTGGGCAGACATTTATGGCCACACTGACCAAAATCCCCCACGCACCATATCCCCAAGCAGCAAGCTTAGAACTCTGTACGTATTCCTTTTCAACAAGAAACTTAGCACAGGCAATATAATCATGGATTGAATTACACTTCTTTAATGCCCTACTATCATGATGCCAGTTCTTTCTCCCAGCACATCTTCTTGCTCAACAATAACCCACTCTCTGCTTGATAAATTGTAGTCGACCACAGCATCAGGCATCACAAGTGAGGATATAACAATTCCTACAACATTTCGAAGAATGAGTACCATATGCTTATCCAAAAACACGGCATCCTCAATCCTCGTATATGTGTCGTCAATAAAGACATTCTATGATCGATGTGTAACCAACCCTTCACATCGTTGTTCATTTTATTGACATCTATGCAGATTGGCATGGTGTAGGCATGGGCAAGCTGTGTGAAAAGAGCATTCACAGCAGTCGAAGGCTTCAGGCTTTCCAGCATACAAATCTGACCATAAAGTTGAACTATGTGTTCCACCAGAAACTCTAAAGAAATAATTTCATTCTGCAGCTCCACCTTGCAAAGATTACTCTCAGTACCATTCATCATAGGAGCTGATACCTTATTAAGGATGGTGCAATCGCTTTATTGGGGTTTTCAATCTTTAGAACCTTGCAGACTTTCAAGTGCAATCATGCAGCAAGCATTCTAGTTAGTGCAATAATTGATTCTCCAACATCAAAGACACGAGCCTTGGCTAATCTAGAAGAACAACTCTGCCTTTACTCACTGTCCAACTTGATCTTTGTTGGCAAACGCTGCAGCCACCAAATATCTGAAACAAAACTGTTGTGGAGATCCCCGTACCCAGAAGTCCTTGAATGAAAACAATCAAAAATAAACAATTGCTCAGAGCAAGCTTGATTTATGTTGCTATTTCTTCACCAAAACCTTGTCAATTGATCAACTCCCAGCTCCTTTGGGTTGTGGCGTCTGATTGATAATATCTTTTACAACATAGGCTCCATCTAGGGATGGCACTTTCCCGCAAAGTGCCAAGAACAGTAGACCAGGTGCCTTCATCCATTGGGTGACCTTACGCGGAAGCTGTAATTCTGATTTCTCCCGCCAGTGAAATCACCATCGGAAAATTCTAATGGAGTCGCCAGAGCATGTGCAACCAATATTTGCCTATGACCGACTACTCAACCAGGCCTTAGGACTATGACAATGTCGTTTTCCCAGGGATAGATATCAACTTTGAATTCCTCGACAACGACGCCAAAATGTTGACACTCGAAACTGAAATGGGTTGCAGCAAATCAATCTCGAGGCAACCTCGAACCACTTTGGATTAGAAGCTGCCCTCCTCCAACCCAAGAGGGATCTCTCAAAAAATGTCACAAAATGATCTTCAGTAAGCTTAAAAAAGGTGGGCGGATTTATGGGTAAATGATGGTCTTGGATTTTTAGAGTTTGGGGGTTAAACCAAGGAAATGGTCCATTGGGCATGGAGTCAAATGAAAACCGAAGAAAGGGGATAATAGCAGCGATTAAATAACTTACGGAAAGTGAGGCAAAGTAAGTCTATCTTTCAGTGCTTTGATAATTGGGTGTGGTAGCAGAAAAAAGGAAAGGAAAGGCCGATGTAGCAGAGAATATATGCAGAATTCCAGAAGTGTAGACTGGTCTTACACCCACTGATAGCTGGTGCAGAGGAAAGACAACAAACAATTACAGAAAACCATAATCCATTCGCTATAGTAGTGGTCGTACTAAAGTATAACGAAGCACATCAGTTAGAAGAAAACGAAATGTAATACAATCATGATGGATTAAGGAAGAAATAAACAATATGGTAAAGAAAATATCAATTGTGAGTAAGGAACATATATAATGAAATCCAAACAGATTTAACACAGCTGAAAAGAAGAAGAACATGCTGAAAGAAATCGACCGTGATGAATCTCACAATCACAAGTAAAAAATCATTTTTATTTCTCCAATCTGGCTTACAAAATAACTCAGCATTACAAAGAACCCCTCTTCACAGAGGTTTTCCCCCAACGCTGCACTCATGTGCCCCTTCCTTCTTACATACATCAGCCTTTTTAAAAAGAAAAATAAAACTCTTTGTTTTCCGGGAATCTGAAATGGTTCGTCTTCATGGAATTCTGCGACTGCCAGGTGTTCTGTCGTTTGGGAGCACTTCTCCTTCGAATTCCTAGTGACGATTGTTCGGTGTCTCACATGAATAAATTTTCAACGACATATCATGAATCCTCTGAAGTTCTCCAACTTAATCAATGGGATTTATTTCTGAGAGCGCCAGCAATAACTGAGTCCACTAATGGTAAATCGCTGTGTAAAATTTCCACCCAGTGGAGTTGGGCATTGTGTAATATATTCCAGTCCATCGGCCCACCCTATACGCAACTGCTTCGCTCCATGCGAGTGAACAGTGGCATTGTACGGTCCTTTTTTAACAGATGTAACAACAACAGTGTCACCGTCATGGACATAGATAGTTGGACCTGGGAATAGTCCATTGACAGTGATTCTTGTATACTGCTTGCATTCCCTGGTAAGTGTCATTGGTTCAAGAGCGAAGGTATGAAAGTGGACTTTTGTGTTTGTGATGACAACCAAATAAGCAACTAATGTGAGTAGAAGAACAGGCCGAACCAAAGACATCCTTATTGATTGTAAATACATTGTAAGCATTACTAGGCTTGCAAACTAATAAACCATTCAATTTGAATATAAACTTGGCACATTGAATGTACTACCGATGTGTGTTTCTGCTAACAGGAACGACTGAAACGACAGAAATGGAATTATTGCTGTTGCGAATAGTAAGGCCTTCGTCTATCACATTTTTAGATCAGGGCAACAGGAGAAAGTTTTCTCACGCAATAGCCGGCATCTCTACTGTTGATCTCTAAGGGATTCCATAAACAGATATGCTAAGTCAATTTGAGTTCTTCGAGCATGCTGATTCCTCCCACTCAGATGATTCTGGATCTAGCTCCAAAAGGATCAGATCAAATAGTTCTGAAATCTGCCCTGTTTGCAGTTGTCTCTTTACCCATTTCACTATATCTTCGTCCTGGGTAAACATCACCGACCTTCTACCCGTCAGAAGCCCCAGCAATATAATTCCAAAGCTGTAGACATCGGATTCTTTTGTCAACTTCCCTGTTAAATTTATCTCAGGAGAAGCATATCCCAGAGACCCAATAGGCATCGGCGTGGATGAAGAAGGATCTACTGGAATTGTTGCCAGCCTATCGAGGCCAAAATCCAAGAGATGAGCCTCAAAATCTGCGTCGAACTGCACGTTTTTTGGCTTCACGTCTCCATGGATAATGGTCAAGTGCGCGTTGGAGTGAAGAAAAGCAAGCCCCCGGGCTATTCCGAGAGAGATGAGATGACGCATGGGCCAATTGAGAACATGGTCATCCTGATGAGAGGCTTCTTGTAGGAGAGTAGCCAGGTTTCCATTGGGCATGTAATCGTAGACCAGCAGCCTCACGTCCTGATTCACGTAATATCCTCTCAGGACTATTATATTTCAGTGCTTCACTTTTCCAAGGGCCTCTGCTTCTCGTCTGAAAACGCTCTCATCAATTGCTCCATCTGCCAATCTCCTAATTGAAAGAACAGTTCCATCTTGCAAACACACCTTGAACACGATTCCATACCTTGTTCTGCTCAGTACATGTTCTTCATCAAAATGCCCCGTGGCTTCCAGAGTGTTGACAAATGATCGGGTAATGGCAAATGATGGATGCAGATACCAGAGATACTTCAAATAGTTACAGACAGAAGCGGAGCACCCGCGTCTATCAACATGAGTTTCGTAGTCTTTCCCTCTCTCTAGCACCTGGGGAGATCTGGAGGAGGCGGCTCCAATGTTTCCAAAAAAACCATGACCGTTTTTAACTAGAAACGCCACATTTAGTCCAAACGACTGATGATCGTCAAAGTGACAGTGCATGAGCCACACTCCTAGGTTGTCAGGCCTAAATCGAATGGTAGTCCATCCGTTCATTGGAACTCCAAATATGCATGATATACCTGATGCTGCAGAATGTGCCACGACATCACAACGTGTAGTAACGGCTCCTTGCAAAGCTCCACCAACCTTCCACAAAAATAGAGTGTGCCCCCTTACTCTTGAAATGGACACGCACAGCCTGGTTCGTTTTTCCAGAAGCCCAATATCTCCATTTTTGTTTTAAAAGATGAAACTATAAGCACTGCAGGATATGTGACTCGTTTTTGAATATTTTCATATGGAGAGAGATGCCGAATATTTTCGAAGTCTTCACGATTCTTTGGATTTCCAAATTCATCATAATCACTGCGGCCAAGTGGTATGATTGGATCTAGCAGTGTATTGCAAGCATCCAAGAAAGGAACCTTTAAAATCGCCGCACGGAATAAGTCTGGGTAGACATTTATGGTCACAATGACCAAAATCCCCCCCACACCATATCCCCAAGCAGCAAGCTTAGAACTCTGTACTTATTCCTTTTCAACAAGAAACTTAGCACAGGCAATATAATCATGGATTGAATTACACTTCTTTAATGCCCTACTATCATGATGCCAATTCTTTCTCTGAGCACATCTTCTTGCTCAGCAATAACCCACTCTTTGCTTGATAAATTGTAGTTGACCACAGCATCAGGCATCACAGGCGAGGATATAACAAGCCGTACAACATTCCGAATAATGAGTACTATATGCTTATCCAAAAACACAGCATCCTCAATCCTCGTATCTGTGTCATCAATAAAGACATTATTTGATCGGTGCATAACCAACCCTTCACATCGTTGTTCAGTTTATTGACATCTATGCAAATCGGCATGGTGCAGGCATGGACAAGCTGTGTGAAAAGAGCATTCACAGCAGTCAAAGGCTTCAGGCTTTCCAGCATACAAATCTGACCATAAAGTTGAACTATGCGTTCCACCAGAAACTCTAAAGAAATAATTTCATTCTGCAGCTCCACCTTGCAAAGATTACTCTCAGTACCATTCATCGTAGGAGTTTATACCTTATTTAGGATGGTGCAATCGCTTTATTGGGGTTTTCAAGCTTTAAAACCTTGCAGACTTTCAAGTGCAATCATGCAGCAAGAATTCTAGTTAGTGCAATAATTGATTCTCCAACATCAAAGACATGGACCTTGGCTAATCTAGAAGAACAACTCTGCCTTTACTCACTGTCCAACTTGATCTTTGTTGGCAAACACTGCAGCCACCAAATATGTGAAACAAAACTGTTGTGGAGATCCCTGTACCCTAAAGTCCTTGAATGAAAACAATCAAAACTAAACGATTGCTCAGAGCAAGCTTGATTTCTGTTGCTATTTCTTCGCCAAAACCTTGTCAATTGATCAGCTCCCAGCTCCTTTGGGCTGTGGCGTCTGATTGATAATATCTATTATAAAATCTTCAATAACGCATGGGCCTGAAAACCCGCCTCTTCAAAAGTATAGAGGCCTGACAACCCACATCTTCAATAGCACACATGCCTTCCCCAAGTACACGGTTATGTGATGGCAACAAGTTGCAACAAGATATAGATGCTTAGCAGATGAAAGTTGGTATGCCTCATGAAGGAATGAGTGAATCCCCCTGAAATACACTAAGGCCCAACAATTTGTTTGCATGACTAAAACTAGACACTTGTCACCTTAAGAACTAACTTCGCTCCACTTGGTGACCCATTCCCATCGCTTAGGAACTTAGGATAAATATATATCCCATAAATTAGACTTTTTGAAATATTATTAAAATATTCCCTCTTCCTAAATCTTAGCCTCTTTTCCCTTTCTAGTGGATTTTAAGCCCCCTGTCTCTTTCGTCTAATTGGTCTACACGTAGTGATATGTTTTCATTAATTATCTAAGTGTCATTACATTTTTACAAATATAAGTTTGTTGGCCTTTTAGCCTCACGACACACTTATTCAAGTGTGCACAAAACTATGAAATGGGTGTGCACCCTCCCTTGGTGCGTGTGCAAAACTCAACACTTTGTCGTGCTATACCAAACATGCACTCTGGCCTCAAAATATTTATATACAAAGGTTCTTTGGCCCCCAAATATATTGGCTACAAATCCCTGTCTGATGCACACTTCAAGACAATACAAACTATGAAATGGGCATGCACTCCACCTTTTGTGCGTGCGCATAAGAACAAAACCCAAAACTTAGTGGTGACAACTCACCAGCCTAAATGTACATTTACATTTACATTTACAATTGTGGTTTGGGATAGGGTATTACATTCTAGCATGAATGATTGGAGTTGTATCTTCCCATCTTGATCAATGATTGAAATCCATCCATGCAATAAGGAGAGTCGTGGGAAGAGAAGTACCTTCCTTGTTATGAATAATTGAGATCACACCCATGAATTTAGATATGTATTCTAGGATAATTTACACAAACAATAGTTTCTTGAGTGAATAGGTACATACCTTACCATGAATTCTTGATATCTCGCTAGCCCATTTGGATTAATAGTCCATGATCTTTCATGTGCATTGGAGAGTCTAGGGATGGTAGAGAACCAACCTTTCTGTGAATTACTAGGATCCCACTCATGAATCTAGATTGACAATCTTGATCCCATGAATGGGGCTCTCGCCCCATAGTGTAAAATATATTTTTTGGGGGTCGATGAAAGGGAGGGACTTGTTGTCCCACCAGCCTAGGAGAATGTACCATTTGGAAGGCCCATTGTCACAATAAGGCCTAAGGCCCACATGAAGGTGTCTAGAAGATTGTGGAAAAACCATCTAGGTGTATTGAGTCTATGGAAATGTAGAGGTACAAAAAGACTTCACACAACCAATGAAAATACAACACCTGACAACGATGACATATATCATCCATGGGTCTTCAAATTAGCACAAAATACCTAGAAAAATAATGAATTTTCATGTATAATTACATTAAATCGATCATGGATTTAAAAATAAATAAAAAAGGGTGTTGCCCCACCTTTACACCTATAATGTACCCTATGAATTTGAAAATCCGTGTGATAATTTCCTTATTGGAAAATTGGAAAATACCTTTATGTTGTATTGCATTTAATTATACAATAAGGCTTAGAAAGACATAACAAAATTACTATGATGATAGTCTTGTTATAATTTGCTATTGTTGTATAATAGAATTTTTTGTGTGCATAGTTTGTGTAGCTCAATTTGGGCATTGACAGCTACAATGAAAGTGCAGTAGACATAATAGGAATTAATATTTTTATTCTAATAACTTATGATTCCAATATTATAATTGAGAAAAAAATTAGTCGTTGGAAACATCTTTCAAAGGAGAAGAGAAATGAGCACTCAATTCTTGCACAAAATATTATAATTTATTCAAATAACTAAATAGCGTGGGCTTATCCTTGGTTTGAATAAGAAATTGTCATAATGGAGGATGCAAAAGATCCTTACAATTTTGAAACAAATGTCACAAGTGAAAATATGCAAGATGGAAATGTAGAGACAAAGTCCAATGGACACAGAAATCAAGAGAATCCTCTAGATATTGAATACACTATGAGGATATTGAGGGTGGAGCTTCAAAGCCGCAGAGGACATAACGAAATACTAATCAAATCTTATGAAGAATAAAACCACCTAAATGTTTCCATGCTTCAAAGATCGATAGACATACAAAGGAAAATGCATCATGGATAGAATTCAAACAATCATGGAAGGAGAAATAACAACTCAAGAAGTTGTTCTCATAGGAGGTCCCATAGTACAAAAAGAACCTCCCAAGTTCATACATATAATCCATCTCTATTAGAATCTTGTGTCAATGCATCTGAGGAATAACTAATTTTCTTAGGATACTCTTCCAACAAACATAGGGGAAAGAGGCTTCTCAGAGATAACTTGCATCGATAATTTTGAAAGGAAAAGCCACCTACATTTGATGGTGAAGTTAAGTCTAGAAAAAGAAGTTAAGGCTTGGCTTCATAGGATAAGAAAGTGTTTCCAAGAAGTTGACTATTCTAGGAGTATTGAGGCTAGAGTTTCCATATTTAATTTAAATGGAAGAGATTATATTTGGTGGGACCACCTATGAAAGGAAAAGCCACCTACATTTGATGGTGAAGTTAAGTCTAGCAAAAGAATTTAAGGCTTGGCTTCATAGGATAAGAAAGTGTTTTCAAGAAGTTGACTATTCTAGCAATATTGAGGCTAGAGTTTCCATATTTAATTTAAATGGAAGAGTTTATATTTGGTGGGACCACCTATGACAAGTAAAGAAGATCAATGAGAGGAAGATTCTATGGAAGTAGTTCAAGAAACACTTTATATGGAAATATATCTATGATCATTAATATGAAGGTAAAGTGAGAGAATTCCATGAGTTGAAATTGGGGCAAATGACTATGGATGAATATGTAAATAAATTCTTGGAATTATTGAGGTATGTTAAATATATTCAAGATGAGAAGATAAAAATTCAACATTTCTTATGTGCACTGCCTCAATCCTATAGGGATAGAACTTTGGTTTTCTTCAAGTTTCTTATATGTACTCTTTTTGTACATGGATTATATGTACTTTGGCTAAGTATTGTTATGAATATAAAAAAAAAAAAAAAAGAGTTCGATAAGGAGTGGAAGGATAATGAAAAAGAGAAACCATATAGAAACTTGACCAAATGAAAAAAGGTTAAAGCCTCCTCATTTTAAAAACTAGGAAAAGGCCTTCCAAGTGAGCTCAAAATGGGAATAAGCTAGGTGGTTATTTGGGAAAGATGTCAAGGTAGCCTATTCAATATTTAAGATGTGGAGAAGAACACATGTACATGAATTTCCCTCATTGGAAGGAGAACACTAGGAATGTTCCCAACATTCAAGAGGCCATTATTGAGAATGATGTAGCATGGAATATTCCTTCAATTTATGTTGCATTGGAAGACCACCATGTAGATCAGCAATAAATTGTGGTTGAGTTAAAGGTAATATTGTTATGAAATCCATTTCCATTTTAATTGATTTTGGATACAACCACAATTATGTTACTCGTAAAATGTTGAAATTTATGCTTTTAAGAAGTGTAACTTTCTAGTGTTAGTTTAGGATAGGATTTGAACATAACTTATTCTATAACTCTTAAGACAAACGATGACATGTCCATTGCCACTCAAGAGGAATATGATATATATAGTACTTTGGATAAAGGTCTTACTCTTATCTCAACTCAAGAGGTTGCAATTTTGTTTTGAGCGGTTATCTATAAAATCTCAAAGCAACCAAGAAATTTCCCCATGATCATATGTAGTTGTAGTAAATAAAGATAAAATCCCATACTTGGGCTATATAATTTTAGAAAAGTATTAAGGATAGTTATTGACATCAGTCATTGTAGGAGATGAGTTTATTATATGATATAGAAGGCTCAACATAACTTATCGATCTCAATCAAAAAAGGCATGGGTGGAAAATCCACCCTTTCGGTTTTGTCCCTAATGCCTCTTAAGGTAGTGTATCCAAACCACTAGTGTTGTTATTGTTTTAGATACTATATTTCTACCATTAATGTTGTTACAGTATTTGTGTCATTCTATAACAATCTTGGTTTTGCAGGTGCAAGTGCAACTGTAATGTATCTAGAGAGGATAATATGGGGTACCTAGGGATTGGAATATGTCCACTTTCTAATTAAAAAATAATAATATGTCCACTATGTAATTAAAAGGAAATAATATAATAATAAGGTGTAGTTGGCATAAGACTCCTAGGAATACTCATGAGAAAGTATAAATACATACGAGTATGGGATATGTTGAATTGTATTGGCTTGTGGAGTGATTCCTTCCATAAGGAGTATTTGATGGTGTTACCCTGCCTTAAGGGTTCTTCTCTCTATATTCTTATGGTGGATTTTCTCTTATATATCTGAAGCTTTACTATAAGCGGTATGAGATCTCTTTCTTGGGCATGAAGTGGGAGAAGTTTTTGAGAACAAAGTGGAAGATTTTTTTTCTCTTTTTGCATATTTTCGAAGGAAAAAGGAGGATGGAAGTATTCAGGTCCATTTATGAAACTTTTTGTATGTAATTTGCAAAAACTAACCACATATTTTGTTGATGTTAGTGGTAGCATCAAACATGTATTTCCACACAGGTCTATGTGTCTAGATGTGTGGAAATCATCCAAAGCCTTATACTCTTGAATTTAATTAAATTAAAGGAATTATTAAAGTAAATTGTTTTTACTAATTAATTATGTAATTAGTTAATTAAGTTACTTAAGAAACATGCTAACAATACTTAGCATGCAACATGTAATCTAAATATCAAGTGAGTGTGAGAAATAATCTCAACCATAGATCACTTTGGATGTTAGAAATAGATTGTAACTCGTGATTATAAAAGAAGGGCTAGGAGAAGGAGGAATATACATTCACACAAAGATAACAAGGAAGGACTTTTGCTAGTGTGGAGTCATTCGAGAGTGTAGAAGCAAAGAAGGAATTTTGCTTACACTTGACATGTGTTGAGGGAGTCAAAACAAAGTATTGGATCATGAAGGACGGTGGTTCAAGATCTTGGATAGGTGAATAAGGACCTTCATTTAGAGATCATACATCTCAGAGAGAAGAGAGAATCGAGGCATACGCAGCTGGGTTTCAAACAAAGAAAGCCACCAGAAAAATTTAGACTGTATGGAGTTTGTTGTACTAACTTTTCATACAAAAACACGAGTCACAATGGATACAGTCGTGGACATCTGTGGGTCACAATGGGGCATGTCACGGATATCTACAGGTCACATAAGAGAGAGTCGCATATGCCTAGAAAAGTGTGTTATACTTGGTTGTACAACAAGTCAGGCCTTTCCAGGTTAGTCTACAGTTGTATTTCTCTCAATGGGTCATTATCCCTATTACGAGAGCCCTGACTTTAGCATAATAAAATCATTCCCGGCACTAGTTTTACCTCTGGGTTTTTATTAGGGGTATTTACCCAAAATTATGGTGTTCATGTGTGCTTGATTTGGTTTCCTTGTTTATGCTTCTGCTGCATGGTATTGAGTTGAATATTTCAGTAGTGTATTATTGTTTTGTGAGTTGCTAATCTGGTTGCAGTAAGGAAATCACTAGATAAAAAAGTACCTAGGTGTTGGAGTAAGAATTTTTCAACATATTTTAATTCCTCTTGAAAAAATACCCAATTTCAAAAAATAAATAATCCAAAACAAAGTTCGGGAAGTGGAGATATCGTCGATTCAAAATCTGCAATTTTTTAAGGTTTTTTCTGATGACGGTTGTGAATTTTGTAAATGGGATATTGTTTGAAAGAGTGCACAAATTTCAATCAAAGAAGTTCCATTAGCTCCATAAAAACCTTTACATTTCATGATTGGGGTCATAATAGCCCATTTGAGAAGTACAACTAAAGTTATGATCATTTTTTAATTTTGACATCAAACCCTAACTACATAAAGGAGCTCCATTGAAAAGTAAGTGATTCTCTTCAAAACCTTATTTCTTTTTGGAAAGATGTATTGTCATGCCAAAGATGATGGCCATAGTATTGAAGAATTCATAGAATCCAAAAAGTCGTTATGGAAAAAGAATCGTAAACTTATGTTACCCTTTGGTTTCAAAGAAGATGCTACCATATGGTGGCAATCATTGGACTTTGATAAGATTATGACACTTTCCAATGAAACATATGAAAAATTACGTTTAGACAAGTGGTCGCATGCCAAGAGTAAGGATAAAGAAAGCACCAACAATTTATTTTCATATAGAAACTCTATATTACATATTCATGAATGTATTCATAAAGAAAAGGTCATTGTTTCTGTTAACCCTAGTTGTCAGGATAATTTCATCAATGTTCATTTGGCTAACAAATTGCAAGTTCCTACAAAACATATCCAAAGTACACAAATTGAGTGTGAGAATGTTCAAATTTTTAAAAATTTGAAGCTTACCATGGATAAATATGTGTGGCATTCTGATTTGTATGCTATGGATATGAATGATGTGGATGTTATCGTTGGATGGAATCAATTGGTACAGTTAATATTAATGTGCTAAAGCAGTTTATGAAATTATGGTATAAGAAAACTAAAATTGCATTGCGTGTTATTTCTCTTCCTATGCAATAAGGGCTCAAGGGGGAACATGAAGAAATTTTTGTAGGGAAACAAATTGCAGTACCTAATGACACCATCAGATGAAAAGTTTTGGGTTGAATTAGAAGAAGAGACTATAGCATAATTTGAATAGTCAAATAAAGAATAATTGATATCTAAGATTGTTGTATATCATCACCCTCACCACATGAATAAACAAAAATCATCAAGGCAATGCCATGAGCATCAACAAACTTACTATGGATCAACACAAAACTAGAGAGACAACCATCATGGAGGCACATGGAAGACTAAAAACAATGAATGGAGATATCAAAGTAGCATAGTGAAGATATGGATCCCAAAGAAAAACCATAATCAAGATTGAGGAAAGACCATAGTTGGACCCCATGTCCACATTTCACTAGGATGTATGGATACTCGTGCATGGTACCGGTTGACTACATTTCTTAGTAGGTCATATTACATGGTTTCCTCCCATGTTTCATGGATGAAACGTTCCAAGGGGAATGGAATGTAACGTACCTATGGAGGATAATATGGGGTACCTAGGTAGGCACCCAAGGGGATAATGAATGTAATTTGACCATAATATTGGAATATGTCCACTATGTTATTAAAAGGAAATAATATAATAATAAGGGGAAGTTGGCATAAGACCCATAGGAATACTCATGACAAAGTATAAATACACATTAGTATCATTGTATTCATTGTATTGGGGATGTGTCGAATTGTATTGTCTTGTAGAAAGCATGGCTTGTGGAGTGATTCCTTCCACAAGGAGTATTTGATGGTGTTATCCTACCTTGAGGGTTCTTATCTCTATATTCTTGTGTTTTTCATGGTGAATCTATTGATATATTGGATGTTCAAGGGTTTATTTTTTTATTTTTTATGGTATATTTTCTCTTATATCTCTGAAATTTTACCACAAGTGGTATCATAGCTCTTTCTTGGGCATGAAGCGGGATAAAATGTTTAGCACAAAGTGGAAATTTTCTTTTTAATCTTTTTGTAGATTTTTGAAGGAAAAAGGAGGACGACAACATATAGGTCGATTTATGAAACTTTCTATATAGAATTTGCATAAACAAACCATATATCTGAATTCATCTTGAAAAAATACCTAATTTTAAAAAACAAATAATCCAAAATAGAGTCTAGGAAGTGGAGATATCGTTGATTCAAAATTTACAATTTTTTAAATTTTTTGTTTTTTTAGTGATGATTGTGAATTTTGTAGATTGGATATCTTTTGGTATAGTGCACAAATTTCAGTCAAAGTAGTCCATTTTTCAATTTCGACATCAAACCCTAACTACATAAAGGAGCTCCATTGAAAAGTATGTGATTCTCTTAAAAACCATAGTTCTATTTTGGCAAGATGTATTTTCATGGCAAAGATGATAGCCCTAGTATTGAAGAATTCATAGAATCTAAAAAGTCATTATGGAAAAAGATTTGAAAACTTGTGTTACCCTTTGGTTTTAAAGAAGATGTTTCCATATGGTGGAAATCATTGGACTTTCTTAAGACAATGGCCCATTCCAATGAAGCATATGAAAAATTACTTTTAGACAAGTGGTCTCATGCCAAGAGTAAGGATAAGGAAAGAACCAAGGGTTTATTTTCATATGACAACTCTATATTACATGTTCATGGATGTATTCATAAATAAAATGTCATTGTTTCTATTAACCCTAGTTGTGAGCATAATTTCATCAATGTTCATTTGACTAAAAAATTGCAAGTTCCTACAAAACATATCTAAAGTACATAAGTTGAGGGTGAGAATGTTAAAAATTTTAAATATTTGAAGCTTACCTGTCACATACCCACTACCAAAATCGGATTTTTTTGGTCTTCTGCAGGACCAGAACCCCTAATTATCCATGGAGGCCCAGCGTAAGCTGGCTCTTTCTCTCTCCTTCTCCGTTCCCATGTGATTTCGGGTCATGTTCATGGTTCAATTTGAATGCAGTGCCTATTTGTATTTTGCGCCTCGGCACTTCAGTAATGTCTAAACATTCGACTATGCAACCGCCGAACCCCGACAGGGCTAGCGACCGACCAATGGGGACGAATCCCTACAAGGTCAGCAAATGGCCAATAAGAGAAAATCTCAACAGGGGTAGAGAACCGACAGTGAGAACAGGCCCCGTCGCGCGGTTCAGTGGAATACAGGTGGAGAAAAGGGAAACTCGACACGGTAGTCGACATGACAGGAGGGGGGGGCCATTTACCACACCACACTATTCCCCCCCCCCTCCATTAAAGGAAGAATGGCAAGGGGGCTCTGGAATGCACCTGAGAGCCGTTGATCATGGTGAATTAATCTCGACCGTTCGAGAGTTGCGTGTCCAATCCTAGACCCCCCCCCCCCTCCATTAAAAGCAGAATGGCAAGGGGGCTCCGGAATGCATCCTCAGCCATAGATCTGGGCGGGTGGACTCTGGCCATCCAGATCTGCTTGCTACACACCCTAATGCACATTCGTGCCCCAGCATAAAGCTGGCATCTCTACCTCACATCGGATGGTCATCCCAGACCCAGGATCCTTCGAGAGGATCCTGACCATTCATCAGAGCCTGACCACATGCCAACATCTCGAGGTTTATAAGCTTGGACTTTAGGGTTTGAGAGCATGGGGAAACATGTCCCTTCGGTATCCTGAATGCCGAAATGTCGAAGTGTTAAACAAACTTCGCTCAGAGCTTAGCCCCTTGGGTTAAGCATTGGTCGATATGACCTCTTCCCATATGACCACAACCTCTCTTCCGTCGGGATTTATCAAGGCGAGAGCCCGACCTATTGTCAACAGGACTCCCGAATCCCCGATTCCTGATTTCCCAAAACGGGTAATCTCTCGACACGTCACCTCCTTAAATCAGATGGCCCACAATTGCTCCGGGGTTTCCACCTTGGAGAGTCTCGACCCCTTGTCTCCAAGACTCCCGATCCCGTGATTCCCGATTTCCCATAATGGGAGATCTTATGACACATGGCCTCCATCAATCGGATGGCTTAGATATATCCTGGGATTTCCACAATGGAAAGTCCCGATCTCTTGTCAACAGGAATCACGATTCCGCGATCCCTGATTTCCCGAAATGGGTGATTTCTTGACACGTGACCTCCATTAATCAGACGGCTTAGATACGTTCTGAGGTTTTTCTCCCCTAATATACTGGATTCTTAACCCTCGGGTAACTCCTGACAGATCCAATAGCTGTCGGGTTTTTCCAGCCGAGATCTGACGACCCAGATCGGTTCTTACCCATGCATTCTTCCACGACTCCTTGGACGTGGAAAAGATCCACGGTCCAAATGATCTCATGGACCTTGGAGATCTACGGTCCCAAATTCCTCACTGCCCACGAAGACACAGAAAACAAAGGGGTAAGGCATTTTAACGCCCTACACTCTCCTACTAATCTAACGGTCATGGGTGACCACAGATTCCCCGACGAAATCTCGTCCATAGATAAATACCTATAAGGTTAAGGTACTTAACTTTCTAGTTCCTTCCTCCAATCTGACGGTCATCAGTGACCACAGATCTCTCGATGAGGTCTCATCCGTCGATTTTTTACTTCATCCTTATGCTATCATCTCAGTTTCCAAGAGGATCGTTCCTCCTTATGTAGGGTTACTAAGGCCTTACGCCTTCACAACCGCCTTCCCAATTCTTGATGAGATTTTCAAGGAAGGTATTTCTATGGGGAGATTTACTCAGGGTACTACCTGAGGTATGTAAGGATGTCGTCCTCCCGAGAACCAGGCGTGAAGTCTGAATTTGATTAGTACGCACACAAATAACAAATTCATGAAGACATAAATCATACATAGTCTTTCCATATAAATATACAACTACTAGTATTGATCAAAACACCATACAGTCATTCTTATAATGAAATCATTCACAGTTTCACAGCTTATGAGCATAATTGTCAGAATAAGCACACACANATATATATATATATATATATATATATATATATATATATATATATATATATATATATATATATATATATATATATATATATATATATATATCAAGATGCCAGAGGCAAAACAATTATCAGAGATAACACCAGGGTCAAGCAACTGCTGAGAGGGGTGCTCGTTTCCACCCAACCGTAGGCTTAGCGACTCCCAACGGATTTACCACTAGCTGCCCTTGAGCTGAGACCACGATGATGTGAGACTGCGTCTCCGTTTTCCAGTGACCAGGAGTGAAGGTTGCAATCCTTCCTCTCTGATGTCACTCACTCTGCATATCGCCAGAGTTCTCCCATCATGTCTTCCCCCCAATCGCTTCTACCCCACACCTTATCCTCTTGCGAGGTTGTGTGTGGCACGATTACCCTCGCACTGGCCAGTCATGATGGCTCTACGGATGGGCGGTTCACCTCTCCATCCCTCATTAATTCCTGAGGAGCCATCTACCTACCAGTCTACGAGGCATTTAATTCGGGGCCAGCGAGCCGCTTTTGGTTCTTTGGGCCAATGGAGTCCAAATATGGTATTCATTCTCAGTGGAAGTTAACACCACTTTTTCAGGTGCCTTCCACCGCCATCGTGGTCTTTTTTCTACACGTCCCCTCTCAGCAGTCCTGCAATAAAATTCATAATGTTATTCACATTTATTGACCTTTTACTCAAGGTCCATTTACATCACATATTCACATTTATGAGTTTGCCATAGTTCTTGGCCAGTCCAGTTATATTTACAAGCTGGGGGAAACAGGGTGTTACAATTCCCCCCCCCCCCTTAAAAGAAACATCGTCCTTGATGTTCTTATCTACTAACATGAATGGTATGTGCAGAAGTAAACAAGATCAAATATGCATGTCTCATGGCATCCTCCATTTCCCATGTAGCCTCATCTGGGCCAAAATGTTTCCACTGCACCTTGACCTATGCAATGGTTCTATTCCAGAGCGGGGTTTCCTTTCTGTCCAGTATCCATTGGGTTTCTAGTAAAAATTCTCCCTCTGGTTCCACCTGGATCACAGACCAGTCAATTATATAATTAGCATCATGTACATATTTCTTCAATAATGAAACATGAAAAACATTATGTGCTTTTACTGTGGGAGGAAGTGCTAGCCAATAGGCTACAGGTCCCACTCTATCTAGAACCTCAAAGGGTCCACAATATTGGGGTGCCAACTTGGCACAAGCTCCCATTCTCAGGGAACTCCTTCTGGGCTTAATTCTGAGATATACATGGTCTCCCATTTTGAACTCTCTTGGAGTTCTCTTTTGATCGGCATAACTTTTTTGTCGGTTCTGAGCGACCTTCAGATTTTGTTTTATCTGAGTCACTTGTTGTTCCATTTCTTTCAACATGTTAGGTCCAAAAGAAATCCTATTTATAGGATTACTCCATCTGATTGGAGTATTACACGGCCTACCATAGAGGACCTCAAAGGGACTCATCTTTAAGGATGCTTGGTAGCCATTGTTGTAGGTGAATTCTACCAATGGAAGGTAGTCTTCCCATTTCCTGGGTCGATGCATTACATGCATCCTTAACATATCCTCTAATATTTGATTCACTCTTTCTGTCTGTCCTTCGGTTTGAGGGTGATAGGCGGTACTAAACAACAATTTGGTCTCTAAACCCGCCATCAGTGATTTCCAAAAATTGGAAGTAAATTTTGTGTCTCTGTCAGATATTATCTCTCTCGGCATACCGTGCAGTCGAAATACCTCTTTCATGAATCTTTGGGCGATATCTATCGCCTTGCAGGTTGATTTGACAAGGATGAAATGAGCAGACTTGCTCAACTTATCCACCACCACCATAATAGCATCATTCTGTTTGGTTGAAGTTGGTAATCCGGTGATAAAATCCATGGAGATGGTTTCCCATTTCCATTCTGGGATGGGTAAAGGGTGTAATAGTCTTGTTGGGTGTCGATGTTCTGCTTTAACCTGTTGGCACTCTATACATTGGGCCAAGTATTTGGCTATGGCTTTCTTCAATCCAGGCCAATAAAAATTTTTCCGGGTGGCAGTGATCATTTTCTGGTATCCTGGGTGACCAGTGTAGGGTCTTTTATGTAGTTCATCCATGATGAACCTCTTCAAGTCGTCATGATTTGGAATGTACATTCTATCTCTGTAGGTGAGCAGACCTCCTTTGGTCATCTGGTAGCCTTCATATTTTACTCCAGCGGGTTCTTTTTGTAGGTACAGGGTCATAGTTTGAACGAAGGGATCTGCCTCTTGTGCATTTCTGACGATTTTCTTTACATCTATATCGCAGGTACTCACTGTTGTAAGGTGAATTGTTTTCATGCTTCTGCTAAGGGCATCGGCCACCCTATTTTCCTTCCCTTTGATGTGTTTGATTTCAGAATCAAATTCGCTAAGGAGGGCCATCCATCTAGCTTGTCTAGCATTGAGCTTTGGTTGGTCGAACAAATACCGTAATCCACAGTGATCTGTCATAAGTACAAATTTTCTTCCCAAGAGGTAGTGCCTCCACATTTTTAAGGCATGCACTATGACAGCCAGTTCTAGATCATGAGTCACATAGTTGACCTCATGTTCATTCAATTTTCGGGATTTATAGTAGATCACCTTTCCTTCTTGCATAAGGACTCCTCTGAGCCCTTCCTTACAGGCATCTGTGCACACAAGGAAGTCAGCTTCTGGGTCAGTGATTTTCAACACGGGTGCATGGGTTAGTAGATGTTTCAAGGTTTGAAATCTTTCTTCACATTGTTGTGTCCACAAGAATTTTGTCCCCTTCTTCTGCAGGGCAGTGATTGGACAACCAATCTTGGAGAATCCTTTTATAAATCTCCTATAATATCCCGCCAATCCCATAAAGGATCTGATGTCTGAAACATCATTTGGGGTAGGCCATTCCATGATAGACCTGATCTTGTCAGGATCTACTTCTACCCCTTCCTCGGACAGAACATGTCCCATGTAATGTATTTGCTTCTGAAAGAAGTCACATTTGTTGAATTTAGCATAGAGCTGATGCTCTCTTAGCACTTGCAGAACAAGTCTAAGATGCTCTTCATGTTCTTCTCTATTCTTAGATTAGATTGATATGTCATCAATGAAAACTAGTACAAATTTATCTAAAAATTTACTGAGTACATTGTTCATTAAGAACATGAAAGTGGCAGGGGCATTGGTTAACCCAAATGGTACTACCACAAATTCATAGTGACCATACCGTGTCCGGAAAGTGGTTTTATGGATGTCTTCACCCTTGATTCGGACTTGATGGTATCCCGAACTCAAGTCAATCTTTGAGAAAATAGATGCACCTCCCAACTGATCGAATAGATCATCGATCCTGGGCAAGGGGTACTTGTTCTTTATGGTTACTTTATTAAGTTGTCTGTAATCTATGCACAGTCTAAGGGTGCCATCCTTCTTTCTCACAAACAGGACTGGTGCTCCCCACGGGGACACACTGGGTCGAATATAACCCTTATCCATCATCTCTTTTAATTGCAATTTGAGTTCAACTAACTCAGTGTTGCTCATCTGGTAGGGTGTCCTAGACACCAGCACCACTCCTGGTGCGATTTCTATCGAGAAGTCAATGTCTCTTCTCGGAGGTAGACCCGGTACCTCTTCCGAAAACACATCTTTGTATTTCCTCAGGATAGGGTGATCGTCAAGGCTCGGTTTAGCACCTTCAATTGTTTTTAGCACCTGTATTTCATATAGGGGACATCCCTTTCGGCAATACTTTCTCATTTGCAGGGCTGATATTTGTCTCACCGAGACCAGTTTTTGGATCCCTTGAAGGGTTATCCTTTTTCCTTCTTTGCTCACACATTCTAAGGTTTTATGGTAACATTCCAATTTGGCTTTATGGGTGGACATCCAGTCCATACCAATCAACAGGTTGTATGATCCCAGGGGTAATACGTTAAGTTTTGCTTGGGTGGGGAATTCACCCAACATTAATTGGCAGGCTGGTATGACCTCTACCACCTTTCTTTTGGTGCCAGTGGCTAACTGTACCAACCACGGCTTGGTTTTCTTATGTGGTTGTAGCTTACACTTATCAACAGCTCTAGGGGCTATATAACTCAAATTTGAACCAGGGTCAATCAAAACAGACACCAGATGGTTGAAAATCATACCTTCTATTTCCACCACTGAAGCTTGGTGGTCAGCTTGGTTATTATCCAAGGCTACATAAATCTATGGCACACTCCTTGCCACATCATTGACTGTGGTAGCTTCCTGCATGTTATAAAATTTTCGACTGTTCTATTGTCGTTGTGGACAGTCTCTCAGGAGATGCTCTTCTCCGCAACCCCAGCATTTCAGAGGTTCTTTCTTTGGGTTATTAGTATTCACTGGTATAGGTCCAGAAGTTTTATTTCCGTCCACCGAGGGAAAGTTCTGCTAGAGTACACTCCAGGTTGGAAATTTCATTCTGGGTTTCTTCTTGTAGCTCTTAAATCCTGAGGATTTGATCCCCTTTTTCTGAAATTTCGAACCACTCTTTTGTTTCCAGTCTCCACGAGACTCTGCTCGATGTCCATATTGTTCATGACAATATGTTGCCTTTCGAATAGTGTCTTCTAAGGTATTTGGCTCATCAAATTCAATTCGGTTTCGATATTCCTTGGGTAGCCCACTGATGAAGCATTGCGCCTTCGCCTTCTCTGCTTTGATGTAGGGTACATATATCAATAAGTTGAGGAATTTGTTGACATATTCCTCTATAGTGAGTTTCCCCAATTTGAGTTCATAAAACTCTTTAGCCTTCTCGTCGAAATATCTTTCTGACAAATACTTCTTCCGAAAGTACTTCTCAAACCGTTTCCAAGACAAGTCCTCCTCGCAGACCCCTTTCATGCTCTTAAGATCTTCCCACCAGATGGAAGGCTTTCCGTTTAGATTGAAAGTGGCCAATTGGGCCTTCAAATTCTCTGAAAAATCATGGACTCTGAAATATTTCTTTAGTCCAAGTAGCCATGCCTCAGTTTCCTCTCCCTTCTTTATCTCACCGTCGAAGGAGGGAGGTTTGGCCTTTTTGAATTCCTCAAATTTATGACCCTTGGAAGTCTTTTGCTTATTTTGTTTTCTTTGAGAGTAGAAACTGGTCCTGATGCTGGAAGAGCCTTCTGAATCGCCAGCTTCCTTCTCAGTGGAATCATCTGGCACTGGTCCTTTACCTCTGGGGTGGACCTTTCTTGACGTTCTTCTCTCAGTATGGCCACTGATACGACCATGATTCTGCATCTCAGGTTCATGCTGCATTTTTCGCTGTAGGTCGGATAAGCTCTGTAGTAAAACTGCGTTAATTTCAGTTTGCTTTTCTTGTTCTTTCATCATCCTTTCATTGTCGACCTTCCAGCTTTGCAATTCAACCATGAGACTCCTCACAGTTTCGGCTAGGTATGGAGGGGTTCCTATTGCTCTTCTTTCGTCAGACTCTTCGTCTATGTTGTGGGAGCCTTCTCCCACCTCTTGGTGAGTCACCATACTCTGCGTCTGTAAATTCCCGCGGTTGATCGTCCGCTTAGGTGAAAAGACAAACGTTGATTGTTAGTCAAGAGTTAGATATATTTTTATAATCTGCGCATAATTTACAATTCTTTCACTTGCATACACAGTCAGGTTCTCATTTCCAAGTTTTCAATCCTAGACAAGAGAGTTACGTTAGGGGGTTACTCTTCATAGGAGTACTTCGAACGGAGCTTATGCACGACTCATCCATGAGCCCAATCAGGTCAAGTGTTGTAACCATGCTCTGATACCACTTTGTCACATACCCACTACCAAAATTGGATTTTTCTGGTCTTCTGCCGGACCAGAACCCCTAATTATCCATGGAGGCCCAGTGCAAGCTGGCTCTTTCTCTCTCCTTCTCCGTTCCCATGTGATCATGGGTCATGTTCATGGTTCAATTTGAACGCATTGCCTATTTGTATTTCGTGCCTCGGTGCTTCAGTAATGTCTAAACGTTCGAATCTGCAACCGCCGAACCCCGACAGGGCTAGCGACCGACCAATTTGGACGAATCCCTATAGGGTCAGCAAATGGCCAATAGGAACAAATCTCAACAGGGGTAGAGAACCGCCAGTGAGAATAGGCCCCGTCACGCGGTTAAGTGGAATATAGGTGGCGAAAAGGGAAACTCGACACGGTAGTTGACATGACAGGAGGGGGGCCCCACTTCCCACACCACACTATTCCAGACCCCCCCCCCATTAAAGGAAGAATGGCAAGGGGGCTCCGGAATGCACCTGAGAGCCGTTGATCATGGTGAATTAATCTCGACCATTCGAGAGTTGCGTGTCCAATTCCAGAACCCCCCCCCCATTAAAAGCAGAATGGAAAGGGGGCTCTAGAATGCATCCTCAGCCGTAGATCTAGGCAGGTGGACTCTGGCCATCCAAATCTGCTCACTACATACCCTAATGCGCATTCGCACCCCAGCGTAAAGCTAGCATATCTACCTCACATCGGACAGTCATCCCAGACCCAGGATCCTCCGAGAGGATCTTGACCATTCATCAGAGCCTGACCACATGCCAACATCTCGAGGTTTATAAGCCTGGACTTTGCGGTTTGAGAGCACGAGGAAACATGTCCTTTCAGTATCTCGAATGCCAAAATGCCAAAGTGTTGAACAAACTTTGCTCGGAGGTTAGCCCCTTCGGTTAAGCATTGGTCGATATGACCTCTTCCCATATGACCACAACCTCTCTTCCGTCGGGATTTATCAAGGCAAGAGCCCGACCTATTGTCAATAAGACTCCCTAATCCCCGATTCTTGATTTCCTGAAACAGGTAATCTCTCGACATGTCACCTCCTTAAATCGGACGGCCCACAATTGCTCCGGGGTTTCCACCTTGGAGAGTCTCAACCCCTTGTCGCCAGTACTCCCGATCCCGCGATTCTCGATTTCCCATAATGGGAGATCTTACGACACGTGGCCTCCGTCAATCGGACAGCTTAGATCTATCCTGGGATTTCCAAGTCTAGATCTCTTGTCAACAGGAATCCCAATTCCGTGATCCCTGATTTCCCGAAATGGGTGATTTCTTGACACATGACCTCCATTAATCGGACAGCTTAGATCCGTTCTGAGGTTTTTCTCCCCTAATATACTGGAGTCTTAACCCTTGGGCAACTTCTAACAGATCCAATGGTTGTCGGGTTTTTCCAGTTGAGATCTGACGACCCAGATCGATTCTTACCCATGCATTATTCCACGACTCCTTGGACATGGAAAAGATCCACGGTCCAGATGATCTCATGGACCTTGGAGATCTATGGTCCCAAATTCCTCACTGCCCACGAAGACACAAAAAACAAAGGGGTAAGGCATTTTAACGCCCTACACTCTCCTACTAATCTAACGGTCGTGGGTGACCGCAGATTCCCCGATGAAATCTCGTCCATAGATTAATACCTATAAGGTTAAGGTACTTAAATTTCCAGTTCCTTCCTCCAATATGACGGTCGTGAGTGACCACAGATCTCCCGACGGGATCTCATCCATTGATTCGTTACTTCATCCTAATGCTGTCATCTCGGTTTCCAAGAGGATCGTTCCTCCTTATGCAGGGTTAATATGGCCTTACGCCTTCACAACCGCCTTCACGGTTCTTGATGGGCTTTTCAAGGAAGGTATTTCTATGGGGAGATTTACTCAGGGTACTACCTGAGGTATGTAAGGATGTCATCCTCCCGAGAACCAAACGTGAAGTCTGAATTTGATCATTACGCACACAAATAACGAATTCATGAAGACATAAGTCATACGTAGTCTTTCCATATAAATATACAACTACTAGTACTGATCAAAACACCATACAGTCATTCTTATAATGAAATCATTCACAGTTTCACAGCTTATGAGCATAATTTTCAGAATAAGCACATATATATATATCAAGATGCTAGAGGCAAAGAACTTATCAGAGATAACATCAGGGTCAAGCAACTGTTGAGAGGGGTGCTCGTTTCCACCCAACCGTAGTCTTAGCTACTCCCAGGGGATTTACCACTAGCCACTCCCGAGCTGAGACCACAATGCTGTGAGACTGCTTCTCCATTTTCCAGTGACCAGGAGCGAAGGTTGCAATCCTTCCTCTCTGCTATCACTCACTCTTCATATCGCCAGAGTTCTCCCCTTGCGTCTGCCCCCCAATCACTTCTACCCCATGCCTTATCCTCTTGTGAGGTTGTGTGTGGCACGATTACCCTCGCATTGGCCAGTCATGATGGCTCTACGGATGGGCGGGTCACCTCCCCATCCCTCATTAATTCCCGAGGAGCCATCTATCTACCAGTCTGCGAGGCATTTAATTTAGGGCCATTGAGCCACTTTTGGTTTTCCGGGCCAGTGGAGTCCAAATACGGTATTCATTCTTGGTGGAAGTTAATGCCACCTTTTCAGGTGTCTTCCATCGCCATCGTGGTCTCTTTTCTGCACGTCGCCTCTCAGTAGTCCTGCAATAAAATTCATAATGTTATTCACATTTATTGACCTTTTATTCAAGGTCCATTTATATCACATATTCACATTTATGAGTTTTCCATAGTTCTTGGCCAGTCCAGTTATATTTACAAGCTGGGGGAAACAGGGTGTTACATTACCATGGATAAACATGTGTGGCATTTTGATTTTTATGCTATGGATATGAATGATGTGGATGTTATGCTTGGATGGAATCATTTGGTACAATTAATATTAATGTGCAAAAGAAGTATATGAATTTGTGGTGCAAGAAAAAGAAAATTACATTGCAGGATATTTCTCTTACTATGCAAGAAGGGCTCAAGGGGGCACATGAATAAATCATTGCAGGGAAACAAATTGCAGTACCTAATGACACATTAGATAAAGAGTCCAGGGTTGAAATGGAAGAAGATACTACAACATAACTTGAATAAAATTCAAAGGAAGACCATAAACATGAAGATGCAACTGAGGAAATACATGTTAAAGAGTCAAAGAAAGAAGAATCAAGATCTAAGGTTGTTGTATATCGCCACCCACACCACATGGAGAAACAACAATCATCAAGGAAAAGGTATGAGAATTATAAAACTTACTATGGATCAACATGGAACTAGAGAGGCAACTAGCATGGAGGGACACGAAGGACTAAAAGCAATGTTTGGAGATATCAAAGTAGCACAATGAAAATATGGATCCTAAAGAGAAGTCATAATCAATATTGAGGAAAGAACATAGTTGGACCCATGTCCACATTTCACCAGGATGGATGGATGCTTGTGCATGGTACTGGTTGACTACATTGCTTAGTAGGTCATATTACATGACTTCTTCCCATGTTTCAAGGATGAAACATGCCAAGGGGGATGGAATGTAATGTACTAGAGGAGGATAATATGGGGTACCTAGTGAGGTACCTAAGGGGATAATGAATGTAATGTGGCCATAATCTTGTAATATGTCTATTATGTAATTAAAAGGAAATAATATAATAATAAGGGGTAGTTGGCATAAGACCCTTAGGAATACTTATGAGAAAGTATAAGTACACGAGTATCGTTGTATTGGGGATGTTTTGAATTTTAGTGTCTTATAGCAAGCATGGCTTGTGGAGTGATTCCTTCCATAATGAGTATGTGATGGTGTTACCCCACCTTGTTTTATTCCAAACTTGTTGTGTGATATCCATTGGAACTATTTCATTGGGCAACTAAATAGGGGTTCCAAGATCTTGCATCTTGTTCATGGATCAATTGGAAAATACGTTGGCACTAAAATTTGAATGCTATAATTCTTGCATTACAAAATTAATATATTGATATTGTAATACGCCAATAGGTAGTTATTGGCAAATGGTGGAGCTCAATTCATGATATCCATGCACCAAAGAATAAAATATCCATGGTTCATCAATGACTTTTTATCCATCCTCCCCATAAAACTTTATTTATTGGGATAAGGATCATTTACAATATTACATTAGATATTTTTATTACAACCCATACATTATGATAGAATGAAGGATACTAAAGTTTCACTATTATTTTGTTTTTCTCTTCTAATCCTCTGAAATTTATTGATACGAAAGCTTCACAAGGAAAATTTTAAGTCAGGTTGATTATTGTTTTGTTTTTTTCTTATAATCCTTTGATTTTTTTTTGTCTTATAATCCTTTGATATTTAGGAATTCTATTTCTTAGAAACAAAATTGAGATAGACTTCATTTTCTTAAAATTAGATTTCAAAGAGGAACTTAAACTTGATTCAATAAAAAAATTATTATTAATGTTTGATTTTTATGTTTTAGTTAACAATTGGGTTTTAAGTTTCTTAGTCCATTTTTATTATCTCTTTACTTTGAACCTCCTTGCACCCACCTATTTTATTTGAAACTATTCCTACCCACCTTCTTTTTCTTAGAATCAAATTTCAAGGAGGAACTTAAACGTGATAAATAATTCTTTTTTTTATCAATGTTTGATTTTTAAGTTTTAGATAATAATTGGGTTTTAATTTTCTTAGTTCATTTTGATTATTTATTTCCTATGAACCCCCCACTCCTCCTCACCTCTTTTCTCCTTTAAACCCCACCACATCCCCTCCACATCCTCTTTCCTTTGAACCTTCATTGTAATGTTCTTGACTTGGATAGTCTAGGAAACGTTGCTAATGTCTGTGTAGGATCAAAGGTTTACAACATATAAATGATCATAAAAATAATAAACGCGACAAAGGACTGCAAAGTTTGTATTATCATATCTACGTGGATTACAAAATGGTTGAATGCGGCTGAATAAACTGACAATACTCAACTAAATCAACAAACAAAGGATCTTAGCCGGAATACAAATAAGCAACTGCGGCTGAATAAAATAACAACACTCGACTAGATCAAAAGACAAAAGGATCTTAGCTGGAATACAAATAAGAAACTAAAAGATAATACCCGGAATATGGGAGCACTGCAGAATCAATGAGGAATGATGGAATACCTAGATGATCTTCCCAGTGACTAGGGTGTGTCTTTCAACACCGAAATCATCCAACTGGTGTCTTCCTCCTGGAATACACTGAACTATCTCTCCTGAGATGCGCCTCTTCTCCTCAATGACAAGTCATAATATGCATAATGATGAATTAGGTCACTGACCCTTCCTTTATAGCTTTCCAAAACCCTAAATCATGTTGAAACCCTAATTCATTGTTGACTTCCAAAACCCTAAATCATTGTTGAAACCCTAATTCACTGTTGACTTCTATTTTTAGCTCATAATGACTTAAAAGTGCGTTTAACCCTTTTTAGCTCAATGTCACTTTCCAAATATAACACCTATGATTGGAGTGACCTCTAATAACCCTGTTTACCCCTCTTTGGCCCTGGCTATAGTCTAACGGGGTGGTTTAGACCATTAAGCCTCCTCTTTGGAGCTCCTATTTGGAAATGGACATTACAGTCCTCCCTTCCCAAAATTGTTTGTCCTCAAGCAATACCAGTCCAGGGTGATGCAACACCTTATCACTCTCCCAAGTAGCATCCTCTACTGGAAGCACTCTCTATCTGATAAAACACTCTTTGATGACCCTGCTCCTCAATTTCCGCTCTCGAAACTCTAAAACCTTCTCCGAAACTAACTCTAACTGTCCCTCCTCATACAACGGGGGAAGCTCCTCTAATGTGCTAATGAATTGTCCCACTGCCTTTTTGAGGCAAGACACGTGGAAAACGTTATTAATCTTGCTCCCCTCTAGAATCTCTAGCTTGTAAGCAACTTCGCCTACTCGGCACATGATCTTGTAAGGACCATAAAATCTGGTCTTGAGCTTTTCAGCCCCACTCTTCTTTAGAGATGATTGTCTATAGGGTTGGAGTCTCAAGAAAACCAAATATCCAACCTCAAAGTTGTGCTCTATCCTATGTCTGTCCACACTTATCTTATGTCGGTTTTGCGTCGTCTGCAGATTCTCTTTCAACAACTTGAGAATATCCTGACTCTCTATGATCCAATCCTTGGCCTTGGGAGCTATGCTCTCCCAGAAGACCAAGTCTATCAAAGTGGGAGCATCATATCCGTACAATGTTCGGAATGGTGTCATACCAATGGACATGTGGAAGGTGGTGTTGTAGCAATGTTCTCCTAAATGTAACCACTTTACCAACATTCTCTGTTGTCCTCCTACATAGTTCCTCAAATATCCTTCAACCCAGTTGTTGACAATCTCGGTCTACCTATTTGTCTAAGGGTGATAGTTGGTGATAGGTGTCAACTCTGTCCCCACCAACTGAAACAATTCTCTCCAAAATGACCCTATGAGCCGATTGTCCCTGTCACTGACGATGTTCTTCGGCAACCCATGAAGTCTAAAGACCTCCCTAAAGAAAAGATCGGCTAACTGAACTGTGTTGTACTCTGTCAGTATGGCATAGAAGTGAGAAAACTTGGTCAATCTGTCGACCACTACATAGATATAGTCCTTACCCTGGACCTTGGGTAGACCTGTGATGAAGTCCATAGATATACTCTCCCATTTATGCTCTAGAATGGGGAGTGACTGAAGTAGCCTTGCTGGAAGAGCATGCTCTAACTTGTTCTGCTGGCAAGTCACACACTCATTGATATGTCTCATAGTGTCTTTTTTGAGGCCCTTCCATGAGAACCTCTCTCTGATCTGTCTATAGGTTTTGAAAAACCCCTGATGACCTGCTAGAGGTGAATCATGAACTGAGCGGAGGATCTTCTTCTTAAGCCCTGAATCTGGCACCAAGTAGACTCTATCCTTGTAAAATATGACCTTGTCAATGACCCTATACTGGTCATCCTATATCTTCCCATCCATCACCTCACAAGAAAACTTGTTCTTGGAATATTCCACTAACAAGTGGGATTTCCAATCTATTGAAATATCCATCAAAGAACATGTCACAAGTCTCCTCGATAGTGCATCGGCCACAATGTTCTTCTTCCCCTTGACATACTCTATGTCAAATTCTAATGCCTGTAACTTCGTCACCCATTTTTGTTGGTGCTCACTGAGGTCCTTCTTCTCAAGGAAATACTTCAAACTGTTGTGATCAGTCTTGACCACGAATTTGATGCCCACCAAATATTGTCTGAACTTGGTCAAGGCATGCATGATTGCCAACATTTCCTTGTCATAAATGGAGTACAACCTCTCAGGTTGACTAAGCTTCCAGCTCTCAAATACAATGGGGTATCCTCCCTGCATCAAAACTACACCAATCCCTTTGTTGGATGCATCACACTCTAGTACAAATGGCAAGGTGAAGTCTGGTAGTGCCAACACTAGACAAGTGCCCATGACTTCCTTCATGTGATCAAAGATTCCTGTGATTTCTCAGTCCATATGAAGGCCACATTCTTTGTAAGATCTGTCAACAGTGCTCCAAGCCGAGAAAAACACCATACAAATCGCCTGTATCAGCTGCATAGCCTAAAGAAGCTCCTCAATTCTATCACGTTCTTGGGCGTCGGCCAATCCGGAATGGCCTTGATCTTCTCTTGGTGCACCTGTACCCCCTCTGCACCGATGATGTGGCCTAAGTAGAGCAGCTTTTTCATACCAAACTCACACTTGGACTGTTTGGTATATAATGACTGTGCCTCCATGATGCTCGATACTTCATCAAGGTGCCTCATATGATCTTGCCATGACTAGCTATAGATCAAGATGTCCTCAAAGAAAACCAAGACTGATTTCCTTAACTGATCCCTGAATATATGGTTCATGCAAGACTATAATGTAGCAGGTGCATTGGTTATCCCAAATGGCATAACCAAGAACTCGAAGTGTCCAAAATGACATCGAAATGTCGTCTTCTCTATGTCCTGCTCCCAGATGTTGATCTGATGATATCCAAAGCATAGATCAATTTTTGAGAAGAAAACTGCCACATGTAGTTCATCCATCAACTCGTCAATGTGTGGGATAGGGTACCAGTTCTTGATGGTTTTCTTGTTCAAGGCTCGGTAATCAATGCACATCCTCATGGTGCCATCCTTATTCAGAACTAAGACAACTGAAGAAGCAAATGGGTTGTTTCTCGGTATGATGTGTCCCATCGCTAGCAATTCCTTAATTTCCTTCTCTATCTCATCCTTGAACCTCCTAGGATGACGATAGGGGGGGGTGATCATAGGTTTGGCCCCCTCCTCCAACTCAATGGTGTGCTCAAACCCCCTGTCAGGTGGTCTCCCTGGTGGAATTCCCTCAAAGACCTGTTGATGTCGTCCCAATAAATTCTTGATCTCTATATGGTATTGTTGTCGACCTTCCGAATCCTTCTAAGTAGTGATCAAGCATTCTGCGGCATATGCTACCTCCCCATGTCTAAATATCCTCTCTCTTGGCTAAAATTGTCTTGGGTGCTTCTGTCGACATACCTCTTAGAATAAACTTCTTCCCATCCTGATCTTTGAATCCCATTTCCAAGGTTTGGTATTTGGTAGTGATTTTTCCCAAGGTAATCATCCACTAAACTCCTAACACCACATCTATGTTCGATAGGTCAACCACATAAAATGTGTCTCTCGCTGTGTAGTTTCCTAACTTCATCTCTAAGTTTGAATCTCTATCTAGACACTCCATTGTGTGGACATCTGCTACCGCAACATCAAACCCCTCAAAATCCTCTGTCTGAAGTGCCTGTCTCAATACTAGTGAAGCATCGATGAAGTTTTGGGTGGCCCCACCATTTATCAGGGTGATTGCCCATTGCCCCTGAATAATCCCTCTAATACAGAGGGTATCATACTTGTAACACCATAAATGGTCGCTATGACACCTCCCTTTGTTGTTTTCCTCCTGTTAGCCTATTCTGGCGGCTGTGGGACTACTAGAGGATGGGCTCCTGCTAGTGTCGGGTGTCTACGAGGAGGCTGCTCCTCTGCTGGTGTTGACTCCTCCTCTGAACTAGTGGATCCACTTTCCTGCTCCTCCTCCTCACTGTCCACATTGTCTGCTGCTACCTCAATATAATGAATCTCTTCCTTGCCCATGCACCTATGGCCTAGGACCCAAGGATCTCTACAGTTGAAGCAAAGTTTCTTCCTCATAATATCTCGCCTATTCTCATCATCCAACTTCTTCTTGCCCTTCCATTCTCTCTGGAATGGCTTCCTGTCTCGATTCCTCTGGGCACAAATGGTTTGGAGAATTTTTTTGTCTTTGGCACTGAGTCTGCCAGACCTCAAGTGCGAAGGATGGAATCCTACAAAGTGGGAGGCCTATATGCCTTCACCCATCCTCTCAAAGGCTTTGTGAGTCCTTCTGTGAATAGCATGATCAGCCTGGGCTCTGATATATCTATCACTGCCATGACTACCCACTGAAACTCTATGATGAACGCCTCTGTTGTGCCAGTTTGTCTCAACTGGGCTAGATCCCTAAAGTGTATCTTGGGATCCTTCCTGTCAAACCTGTCCATGAGCCTATCTGTAAACTCCCTATAAGAGGTGATGTGATTGTGACCCAATGTCACCAGTCCATGATACCACCACTCATGTGCCTCACCCTCCAAGTGTAAGGTCGTGAAACTGATGGCCTTTGTCTCGTTCATCTGGTTGATCTTGTAATACATGTCTAGCTTCTGTACCCAAGCTCTGGCAATGTATTTGGAAGATCCATCGAAAGAAGGGATGGTGAGTTTCCCAAATTTTCAGTTAAAATCAAGGTTATGCCCCTGTTTCTATTGTGTTCCTCCCCTCTGTAGCTATCTGGGGTGGTTCTTGAGTCTGAGTCCATAGTACTCGACTAAGGTCATGTCCTGATGGAAGTCACGACCCAAAGTTGCGTACTCCCTCCTATACTTTGCAATGTCGTCAACATGAGTGGGTGGCCTCTATGCTATCAGTGGAATTGCTGCTAACAAGGGTGCCCTCTAGAAATTGGGAAACAACGGTCTGGGAATCCTACTCACAGAGGTGTATGTGCGAGAGGGTGACTGGGGTCCACTACTTTCTCTTGATTTCCCTTGTGCTGCATGTGGGACTTGTGTATCTGGGGTGCCCACTCTAGCCAATCTATCAACCACCTATGTCAAGGACTGAGACATGGTTTGTTGACTAGCTAACATATCATTGATAACCTGCATGAAAGTTGCCTTTGGATCTACGGAGGCCTTGCCACTGCCCTCTAGTCACTCATATCTATCTCCTAGCATCCTCTCTGCCTCATGCTCAGCCTCATGCTCTTTCCTTCTCTCTGCTTCTTTGTGTGCCTCTTCCTCTTCCTCTGAGCTAGGAGGAAAAGGGGGGAAATCGGGCCTATGCCTTCTTTCCTGATACATGTTTTGAGTGACATATTTGTTACCCATGATTGTGGTCATCATGATGATGTATTGATGATGGTGTACTCAGGCTCTTCATAAGAACTTTTTCCTAAGAAAAGCTACTTTCTTCTCTTTCCAGAAATATCATTTTTGAAGGAGGTTCGCAGGCTGCTAGTATATTTGCCTGTGAGAATGCATGATTCTCGCAAGCTACCTTAAGCAAGAGTGCGAGAAGTTCGCATTGTGTTGAACTTCTAGGGTGCGAACTCTTTCTAAAGCAAGGAAAAAGATGAATTCATGATGCTTCTAGAAGGGAATATTCTAGAAGGATGAGATGGCATTCGAATGGTTATCCTAGAACTAGATTCCCTGATATTTTGGGATCACTCTTATCCAAGTAACTAATTCATTTCTCCTATATATTGAGGGAATTCTCATGGAAAAGGTTAAGTAAGATTCATTGGAGAATTAGTGAAAGAATTGTGTGAAGGACAGAAGCTACAGCAGCTTGGAGACTCCAGCAAGTTTATCCAAAGGGGTTGATCTTCTTCATGCAAGTGAGCAAGTGTGTGTGTCAAAGCCAAGGGCCATTGAAAGGAAGTTTGCGACATCAAGGCTCAGGTTGTAATCTTTACTTTCCATTAATATGATACAGTAATGTGTCCCTTTCCCATAAATCTATTTCCACTTTATTGTATAATTCCTTGATCATATACATAGATTGACCATTGAATAGATTGTGCTTTCTTCACTTTGGTTGGTTTGTGTTGTCTTGGTCTTAACTGCACGAGAGCACTGGAGAGAAGCGGGAGCAACAAAGACCATAGGAAGTGATAATAAGGTATGTTATTTTTTCTTGCCTCCTATTTAATTCAATGATCAAAATCTAGGGAAAGAGTCATGTTATGTTTTGCTTTGTTCTAGATCTAGGTGGATCTAGGGAGATCGGTTAGTGTCCGCACCTATGGATTTATCCAATAACAAAATTGGCGACTCCATTGGGGATCAATCCCATTTTCTTTGTGGATTTTTGTATTTTTCTATGGCCATTTGCTTTGGTTTCACTTTTCTCCTGTCCTATCAATCTTTAAGTCTTCAAGATATCCTGTTAGACCCTCTGGGTCCAGAGGCCTTTTTCAATTTTGCTTCAATCTTCAAAATTTTGACTATGTTCAGGCATTCTCGCACTGTACTTCATTGCAACCTGCTATAGGTGGAATTGACCCGACCAATACGAATTTAATAGTCTTTGACTTGGAAGATCATATTCCAAGGTTACCCCCTCATCTCGCGTTTCAAATCCAAGTGGTTGTCTCCGACAAAAACATTTGTCGAACGGTTATCGACGAGGGTGCCTCGACTTGTGTTATGTCTCTTGCTTGTTGGAAAGCCATTGGCTCTCCTCCTTTGAATGAATCCCAGAACACACTTAAAGCCTTCAATGGATTTGGTTTTAAGCCTTACAGTGTTCTTCATTCATTTCCCATCACGTTAGAAGGTAAGACGGTCCAAGTCGAAGTGGAAGTCTTTGACGCTCCCCTTGATTATAATCTTCTACTTGGTCGCAATTGGATCGATTCCATGCGTGTCATTGTGTCAACACTTTTCCGTGTAGTAAGTTTTCCTCATCAAGGAAAGGTTGTTACCGTTGACCAACTTGTCTTCTTCAATTCTGATACTCGTACTGGCAACGTATCGTTTATTTCTAAAACCCTGCCGGGTTATGAGAATGTCGGTGTAGGCCTTTTAAAGGGCTCCTCGTTAATGGGTACTTTCCCCATTCCACCGCCCGATGTTCCACGCCCGTCTATTGCTTCTATAAACATGATATCCACCATGCCTCATGAACTTCCTACGTCTCACGACCCTTGGATTGTCCCTGACCCTGGAGATCATCTTCGTTTCGGCGACGTAATGTCGTTAAGTCCGGTTGAATCCGCCTATCAAGCCATTCAATCGACAACACCTTCTACCTATTCTTTTGATGAGTTGCCTCCCAATCCTTTTCGTGTTATTTTTCCCATTGATGAGATGATCATGTTCGTCATGAAGGACACCCCTTGGGATGATGGGCATCATCGTTCCATACTCTTTCTGGAACAACACACTCTTGAGAATTATCAACAGATTTCAACTCTGTCAACCGTTGTTGTCATCTCGACGGTTCCCATGACTACACACGATGTGTTTGCTGAAGGAAACTTAAGTAATATCTCACCCATGATTCCCATTGACATATCCATAAAACCTAGGATTGTCAAAAATGTCCATATTGGAGCTTCATGTTCTTCTGACGAAATCATCACCTATACGTCTCTATTCAAATAATTTTGTGACATCTTCGCCTGGAGCTATGAAGAGATGCCAGGTATCGACCCTGCAATTGTTGTACATGAGATAAAGACATACCCCAGTGCTAAACCCGTCCGGCAACGCCTTCGTCCTGTTCACCCACGTAAAGCGGTTTCTATCAAACTCGAAGTTGAGAAACTTCTGAATGCCGGTTTTATTTATCTGGTGGCTCTTACAGAATGGGTTTCCAATCCTGTTCCGATTGACAAGAAAGGCGGCAATATTCGTGTATGTGTTGATTATAGGGATATTAACAAAGCTTGTCCCAAGGACAACTTTCCTACCCCTTCATTGATCAGATTGTCGATGACTGCGCTGAAAGTGAAATCTTCTCCCTCATGGATGATTTCTCTGGCTATAATCAAATTAACATTGCTCCTGAGGATCAATATAAGACTGCTTTTATTTGTCCTTGGGGTACTTTTTCCTATCGAAAACTCCCTTTCGGTCTTAAGAATGTGGGCGCAACTTTTCAATGCGCTATGTATTATGATTTTCATGATATAAAGCATATCGTTCAACCCTATTTGGACGATTTACCCGCTCATTCTCTACGCAGAGTCGATCACCCTACCCACCTTCGAGCCATTTTCGTTCACTGTCGATTCTATCGTATACGTTTAAATCCTCATAAGTGCATTTTTTGCGTAGAATCCGGTCGTCTTCTTGGTTTTATCATTTCGCGTCAAGGGATCCGGGTGGATCCTATTAAGGTTGAGGCGATTCTTAATCTCCCTCCTCCTTCTACACTGCGCCAGTTGCAAAGTTTGCAGGGGAAAGCAAACTTTCTTCGTTGTTTTATCCCTAATTACGCCGAGATAACTTGTGGTTTTACGCGGATACTAAAGAAAGATTCAGAGTTCACCTTGGATACCATTGCCAACAATGCTTTTGAAGCTTTGAAGTTGTCACTCACATGAGCTCCGCTTCTCTTTCCTCCTGATTACAGTCGCGATTATTTCCTTTATCTTGCTGCCTCGGAGTACACTATCGGCAAGGTTCTCGTCCAAGAGGATGATGCGTACGACGAACATGTTGTTTATTACTTGATTCGAAGTCTCACACCCACTGAAATCAAGTATCAACATGTCGAAAAACTGGCCTTGGCTGACGTTCAAGCCGTCCAACGCTTCCGGCATTATATCCTCTCACGCAAGACTACAGTGATTTCTCATTGTAACCCTATGCAACATATTTTGACATGTCAATTGCTAGGGGGCAAATACTCCAAATGGATTGTGATACTCCAGGAGTTTGACTTGGAATTTGATCACGCCAAGTCTAAGAAATCTTTAGTTTTTGCTAAGTTGATATGGATTTTCCTCATTCTGCAATGGAAAATATAGCAGTTGATTCATTACCCGATGAATCTATTTTCCTTATTAGCACTAATTATCTTTGGTATGGGGATATCATTATATATCTCCAAACCCAGACTTTCCAGCCTGCTTTGTCTAGTACTAAACGACGTCGCATACGCTATCAAGCTCATCAATACATTATCCTCGGGGATACTCTTTACCGTCGGGGAATTGACTCTGTTTTTTGACGTTGTCTAACGTTTGACGAAGCTGAGAAAGCTCTGAATGACTACCATTCCGGAGCATGTGGTGGTCATATGTCTGGGTATGCTACTACCCATAAGATCTTACATGCAGGGTATTTTTGGCCTTCTTTGTTTAACGACTGCATTACTGTCGTTCAGAAATGCCATGCCTGCTAGACCTACAATCATAAAATTCGGTCACATCCTGCTCCTCTTCATCCTGTGGTCTCAGTTGGTCCTTTTTCAAAATGGGGCATCGATTTTATGACATGTCACCCTCACTCGGCTGGGGGGCATGGTTACATCATTGTAGCCGTTGATTACTTTACGAAATGGGCCAAGGCGATGCCGACATTTGACAATACTGGAAAGACTGCAGCCTTGTTTCTTTTTAATCACGTCATAGCTCATTTTGGTGTTCCCCAAGATATCGTCACTGATCACGGTAGACACTTTAGGAATTTTATGATGTCTGAAATTACTGAGAAGTTGGATCTTTATCATGATAACTCAACACCCTATTATCCACAAGCTAATGGCCAGGTTGAATTAATCAACAAAGTTCTCATAACTATGCTTCGACGGATGATAGGAATTCATAAAACAAGTTGGCACACAATGTTGTTTTCGGCATTGTGGGTGTACCGGACATCTGTCAAGTCCGCTACTGGGTTTACGCCTTTTCGGTTAGTCTATGGTGTAGAAGCCATTCTTCCTATAGAATGCGAGATACCCTCTCTAAAGCTAGTTGTTGAACTCCTACCCAACACTTCTGTTGAAGAAGAATGTCTATTGTATCTAATGCGATTAGACAAAACTCGACGTGATGCCACCCTAGTAATAGAATCCCAGAAAAAGAGTGTCGAGGCCCAATACGACAAGCATGTTAAGCCTCGCGTTTTCTCCAAAGGTGATCTTGTTCTTCTCTATGAATAGGACCAAGATGTGTTAGGAGCTGGGAAATTCGAACATATGTGGCGAGGTCCTTATATCATTCACCTAGTTTTGGAAAAAGGAACATATGAGCTGGTAGATTACGATGGTATCCCTTTGAGTGAACCCAGGAATGGGTTGTACTTGAAGAAGCACTATGCATAAATTATCGATGCACAAGTACTTGTATTTTAATGTATCATACTTTGTGTGTGTTACTATAGCTTTCTTTTGTCGTTATCTGGTCTCTACCTTTATGTGACATTGTGTTTGATTTCCAGATGTCAGAGTCTTCACTACCCTATATTGGCTTCGCTGATGGTGCTAGCCGTAGTACTCAGAACCTTGCTTCTGCTGCGTGGGCAATCTATACCCCAACAAACGAACTTGTATTTTTATGAGGTGTGTGCCTTGGCTGTGCGACCAACAACATTGCAAAGTATAGCGCCATTATTAAATTATTGGTTGATGCTATCTCGCTCGAAATTCATCATTTGGTTGTGTGACTTGACTCGCAACTTGTAGTACTATAGTTAAGTAATATCTACTCTATTCGAAGTCCTACTTTGTTACGGGTGTATTTGCGAATTCGCCTCTTGGAACGTTATATTGATCACATTGAATATTAACATATTCCTAGATGTCTAAATACATTAACAGATGCATTGGCTAGTTATGTATTGGACAGACATTTGAATCATTTATAATCAAACACATCGAAATTCACGCAATATAAAGTAAACCAGTAGAAGTCGTCTGTATATATAACGATCAAAAGATTTTTTTACAAAAAGTTTGTCGGAAGACCAAAATGTCAAAAATTGAAGCTTATAGTTTCTACAAAGTGACATCATGGATGACGTTCACGGTAACACATGATTTCCCTAGCAACCCTATAGAGCAGTCGACTCATAGATGTTGATACCCCTACAGTATGACGTTGATCGCGTCGTGGAACCTCTTTCATAGTCATATCTGGAATGTCTGCAGTCAGGCCCTCTAGATTCTGTTCCACCACTTGATAATCCTCAGCATACTGTGGTGCTACCGCTACCTCTCCTCGCCACTAAATGGGAGAAGTGCCAGGAGGTCTGTAAGGTCCAACATCTATGTTATTAACAAACAATTTTGTATTAGTCTTCAGACGAACATATAAAACAAAAACATTTGAATATGATCAAAAAAATTCAAAAACATTTAAAAAGAGAAAATGTGTGTACTTCTTACCAAGGTCCCCCCATTGATCATCCTCTAGCAATGCCAAATCTAGATCTCCTCGAAAATCCATCCCAGCATAAGCATAGTCATCAACCATCAACATCTGTGGTTGAAGCCAGTTAAAGAAAGTATCATCATATTTGATGATCGGTCCTGCTACGTGCTGGGCCATGAGCCGACACCATCTCAGCATCCGCGGATCCCTGGGATTTGGTAAATTCCACTCCACCTGTAGCCTCAGTAATGGGACCTTCTCAAGGAAGAAGGATACCAACAAAGATCCGTACCCGAATTGCTTCAGGTTGTCGCACCTGCACTTGGTCAATTTCTTTTTTATACTGTGCAGCATTGCATCTGCCCAGTTGAACACTCGAGGCTCAGTACACTCAATAGCATACTGGAAGTAACTCTGTAATTCCATATGAGGAGCAGAACTCCCAGCCATCCGAGCTATAGTAAATAGGATAGTACGGAGGGTCAAATTTTGTACCCCCCAAATCGCTACTTTTCCTTTCTTTCTCTCAGCCTCGAGAACACAGTGTATGCGGCAATACTCACTCATTGGTAGCCCACCACCTCTACTACCGGTTAGGCTCACATAGTACCCCTGTCGGGACAATCCGGTCAAAAAGTAAATGTCCTCAATGTTTAAGGATAGTGTGTGGACCCCCACATGAAACACCTGCTGATCAGGGTCCCACATACGCACCAGGTACTCTAATAGTCTAACTTGGGCCCTCATGCCCGGGATGCAAAAGTACTTCAAGAGCCCATAGTCTCTCAAAGAAGCTATGGTAGGTGGATGATTTTCGGCCATTGCATTGTCCTCTTCATGTTCCCTTTCACGCCACTCTAGCACCATGTTAATGGCCAATTATCTGCATAAGGAACACAATAAGAGGATTAATAACTTTTTTCATGCTTTGGATCTTTTTCATTGGGTAAAAATTTAAAAAAAAAAAATTGGGCTTTGCGGTTCTCACAGGTGCCCTATGTGCACAGTGAGAGAACCTCGTAGGTGGCTTAAGGCTCACCTGCAAGAATGCATCATTCTCGCAAGCCCCGTATAGCCTGTCTGCGAGAAAGGCAACGCACATGTAGGGCTTAGAAAACCAACTTAAAAATGGAAATTTAACCAATGACATTACAAATTTAAACCATGAAAGTGTTAAGGATGAAGAGCCTACCTAAATGTCGTAGACGGCTTGCTGAATGGTCTCTCGTAGCTCCCGCAATCTAACGCTGAACTTGGAGGGTAAAAGAGGGGTTTTTTGAGCTCAATAGTGGAAATGTAAAAATGGTGTGGTAAAAAGAGTAATTACTCCTTTTATTTACTTTTACTATATCATTTTGGTTTTTTATGATTATTTATCGATTAAACCCTAATCCCTAATGTCATGTTGAGTGTAACTCTTACAAGCATGATGATTTTGATAATTGAATACAGAGATATGGACATGTTTTTCTTTGTTATCGCGTGTTTTTTATTGTTTTTTATGGTTTTTACATAAAACCTCGTGCGTCATTTTTGTCAGTTCTTGCGCTTGTAAATACATGATAACGTGATCGAGCATACTTTTATCACTTTTTCGGGCTCAACAAGGTTATACGAAAAAGGAACCCCCCTGGAGTCCTCTTTAAGCTCTTTTCAGACTCTCTAAACATGAAAAGATTGTTGAGCGACCTTGCTATTTTCACGCTCGATAAAGTATTTGAAGTAAGCGTCTGGTGAGCGATAATTTATCTCTTTTTCGGTCTCATCCAGGCTATTTTACAAAAAAGGAACTGAGAGAGTTCTCTTTTAAGTGTTTTTCTAAACTCTATAATCTTGAAAAACCTTCGAGTTTTCTATCTCTGGACTTGTTAAACAAACATTGACAGACCCGTGATGGGACCGAACCACTCCTTCTTAGGGTTCGATAAACATACTCTGAGGGACTCATCTGAAGGATGAGCTTACATCAACAAGCATATGTTATCCTCCTCAAGCTTGTGTAAAAATAAAGAGGTACTCGCCAGAAATGCTGGGGGAAAATTTGGGAAAGGGATATGTTTTCATCTTCGTATTGATTGGCAGTAAATGTCGCTCTTGAACATGACACCCATTATTCATCATTTGAAGCTAGTTTGGGAAATCCATTTGTCTTTCATTCGATTGATTACAAGGTCATTCCCTGTGTCGTCTTTGAGTCAATGCTGCCAAATCATTGGTCGTGTCGTTCATATGTTCAAGAGAATTCCATCTGAAACCTATATTGAGTCGGCCATCTGCAGTTATCCATTCTTTCAATGTCGGTCTTCCCTGTGTCCAGTCTGATTCACATCATACTCTATTTCACCTTCAAAATCTGTTACTCATTTCGTGTCATTGATGGGGAATACATCAAGGCCCTCCTGTGATGAGTTTTGTTCCATCAACTTCAGCTCATTATCCGGAATCAAGACTTAGAAATTATTTAGTACCTTGGAGCTTACATGCCTCAATGGCAGGTTTCCTCTCTTTCGACAGTGGGTTTACATCATTGACCCCTGATCGAAAGATTCCATCGGATATTTGACTTCAACTCATTTATTCACACTCGATGAATTGTACTATGGTACCTTGGGAGTCATTGACATCAATGGTGATTTCCCTCGCACTTGTTAACGGTTTCATCAATGACTGGTAATCAAGTGGTTTCTACCATGTTCGACTTCAACACATGTAATCACATGGTTAGATTCGTACTATGGGAGATGAAATTGAAGACCCTGGATATCATCTTTGCGATCCAGGTTGCGATGGAATATGTATAATTTACGACACATAGATCCACTGTGTATGCCTCGTGGCTATGTCGTCTTGATTTGAAATTTCTCGCATAGATCCACAGTGTATTCCAGTGGCTATGCTATTTTGTGATGGCATGGATCCACAGTGTATGATTGGTGGCCATGACCCATGTCTATAATGTCATCAGCCTGTGATCTAAGTATGGGAATGCCTGCCTCAGAATTGATATATATGATATTCTGCAGATGCTTGGTTGTTCGCAGGTTTTCGATTAGATGTGCTCATGGTTCTCGACACACACATGCAGCTTACAAAGTCTATCGGCTGTCACTGGTTCCATCCTCATACTTTGGGGGGCATTCTGTTACCCATGATTTTGGTCATAATGATGATGTATTGATGATGGTGTACTCAGGCTCTTCATAAGAACTTTCTCCTAAGAAAAGTTACTTTCTTCTCTTTCTAGAAATATCATTTTTGAAGGAGGTTTGTAGGCTGCTAGTATATTTTCCTGCCATAATGCATGATTCTCGCAGGCTACCTTAAGCCAGGGTGTGAGAAGTTCACACTGTGTTGAACTGCTAGGGTGCGAACTCTTTCTAAAGCAAGGAAAAAGATGAATTCTCGATGCTTCTAAAAGGGAATCTTCTAGAAGGATGAGATGGCATTCGAATGGTTATCCTAGTACTGGATTCCCTGATATTTTGGGATCACTCTTATCCAAGTAACTAATTCATTTCTCCTATATATTGAGGGAATTCTCATGGAAAAGTTCAAGCAAGGTTAAGCAAGATTCATTGGAGAATTAGTGAAAGAATTGTGTGAAGGACAGAAGCTACAGCAGCTTGGAGACTCCAGCAAGTTTATCCAAAGGGGTTGATCTTCTTCATGCAAGTGAGCAAGTGTGTGTGTCAGAGCCAAGGGCCATCGAAAGGAATTTTGTGACATCAAGGCTCAGGTTGTAATATTTACTTTCCATTAATATGATACAGTAATATGTCCCTTTCCCATAAAGCTATTTCCACTTTATTGTATAATTCCTTGATCATATACATAGATTGACCATTGAATAGATTATTCTTTCTTCACTTTGGTTGGTTTGTGTTGCCTTGGTCTTAACTGCACAAGAGCACTGGAGCGAAGCGAGAGAAACAAAGACCATAGGAAGCGACAATAAGGTATGTTATTTGTTCTTGCCTCCTATTTAATGCAATGATCAAAATCTAGGGAAAGAGTCATGTTTTGTTTTGCTTTGTTCTAGATCCAAGTGGATCTAGGGAGATCGGTTAGTGTCCGCACCTACAGATTTATCTAATAACAATATTCATCACCTACGTGTTCACGGCCCTCTGGGTCTTATGCTGCACTCATTGTCTTTAGTCACAGGCTGGCAGGACTAAAGCTCTGATACCACTGTTATGTTCCTGACTTGGCTAGTCTAGGAAACACTGCTAATGTGTGTCTAGGATCAAAGGGTTATAGCATATAAATGATCATACAAATAATAAACACAAAAAAGGATTGCAAAGTTTGTATTATCATATCTTTGTGGATTACAAAATGGTTGAATGCATCTGAATAAACTAATAATACTTTACTAGATCAACAGACAAAGGATCTTAGCCGGAATACAAATAAGCAACTGCGACTGAATAAAATAACAACACTCAACTAGATCAACAGACAAAAGGATATTAGCTAGAATACAAATAAGAAACTAAAAGATAATACCCGGAATATGGGAGCACTACGGAATCAATGAAGAATGATGGAAGACCTGGATGATCTTCCCGGTGACTAGGGTGTGTCTTTCAACACTGAAACTAGCCAACTGGTGTCTTCCTCCTGGAATACACTAAACTATCTCTCCTGAGATGCACCTCTTCTCCTCAATGACAAGTCATAATCTGCGTAATGATGAATTAGGTCGCTGACCCTTCCTTTATAGCTTTCCAAAACCCTAAATCATGTTGAAACCCTAATTCACTGTTGACTTCCAAAACCCTAAATCATTGTTGAAACCCTAATTCACTGTTGACTTCTATTTTTAGCTCATAATGACTTAAAAGTGCTTTTAACCCTTTTTAGCTCAATGTCACTTTCTGAATATAACACATGTGACTGGAGTGACCTCTAGTAACCCTGTTTACCCCTCTTTGGTCCTGGCTATAGTCTAACAGGGCAGTTTAGACCATTAAGCCTCCTCTCTGGAGCTCCTATTTGGAAAGGGACATTAAATTAATCCCCTCCCTCCCCCCATAACAACCTCTTTCCTTTGAACCTTCACCCCCTCCCCACCACCTCTTTCTTTTCAATACCCCCGCCCCCACAACCTCTTTCCTTGGAACCTTTCCATACCCCCCACCCTCTCAACCTCTTTCCTTCGATTTTTTAAGTTTTAGTTAATAATTGGGTTTTAAGTTTCTTAGTATCAATTTTCACATGCAACTCTATGTGACTAATTTTCAGATCTGAAAATTTGTTCTTAGTGAGCTAACAATAAACCCTAGTTGTTATCAGTGAACAATTTTACACTAAAAATTATTGACTAAAAATATATGCAATGGAAACAACAAGATCAAAGATGAATTATTAAACATATGAGACACAAAATTTATGTTAGGTAACCTTGTCAAATTTAGAAATATTGAGGGTAAAACCAACCTTCCAGTTAGTACAATTTCTCCAAAAACTGAGGACAACCTTATCCTCCAATAATCAAAAAAATAAAATAAAAATAAAAACCTCAACAAATCCCAAGAAATTTCCTCTTCCCACAAATTTGTTTCCAACCACCTGTATGGATTGCTGACATCACCTATACTACTGCTGACATAAGCCTATATGGACCTACTCCTACCTAGAAAACTTTGTACAGATGTACGCAATTCACCTTATTGTAACCCACGTGCATACACAATTATGCCTCACTACAACCCATGTATACCTAAATGTGCCTACTGCAACCAGCGTACATACATGATTGTTCCCTCTACAATCTGTGTACATATACAAAAAACTGTATTGACATTTTTGTACGGTTCAGTCCACTTGTACAATTTCTTCCTAGACCTAATTTTTCAGAGTTATGGACATTCCCTTGATGAAATCACCAAGATCCTTGTCACAAGTGAAAATTCACTCATGCTAACTCCATCATGTCTCCACACATTCTACACCATATCAAATGTCACAATGACCTCTCTCCTTTATATACAAGTCTTAGGGGTCAACAAAGAATCCCCTCCACAAGTCAACATCAAATTAGACTTTCTTGTGGGTGTGAATCCCCAACACAAACCCACAAATCTCGCCACCAAACCCATGAATCCCCAACTTCATTCCAATGGCAATTTTCTTCAAGCAAATAGTGTAATGTGGTTCCCACAACAATTTCCACATTCCGAACACCTAGGGAACGTGAGAATACTTGCCCGAAGATAAAAAAAATCAACAATCCCTCTTAGTGAGGGAGGTATTCTTACCACACTCCACAATCACCTGGAAATATCTTTATCTCCCACCTTGGGAGTAGCTTTGTATCGTGCACTGGATCTAACATATTTTCACTTCAATCCTCCTGACTGGTTGTTCCCTCTGTCACTGAAACAAATCATGTTGTACAATCTGCCTCACTGGCTACTCCCTCTTTGACTGAAGCAAATCCTACTTCCCAATCTTCCTAACTGGCTTCCTCCTCTGTCACTGTATCAAGACTTGCTGAAACAAATGGATCCTCAATGGAGGTCACACAACCCCCAGAGGTCTCTTGCCTCTAAACCCCCTATTTGGCCTCCTCAACCCATGAAATTGTTGAGGATTGCAACTATGTGAGACATTCTCCATCTTACAAACCTGTGAGATGTGGATCATTGCAGCTATGTGAGTCTTTCTCTCAGGTTACAAACCTGAGAGAAAGCTCCTAAGAAGGGTATATGGTTCCTGCCTGAGATAGAGCTAGGAACGTAGAGTTGACCTCCTCCATTCAGAGAGTTGAGAAGAACTTCAGATGATTATCCAGTGGGAAAGGCGATCTGTTGAGTTGGATGTGTCTGTGGCTGAGCATAAAGTGAACATGTGAAATCCCAAAGTGTTGGGTGCATCGTCAAGTGAACAGAAATGAAGATGATGTATTAGCCTCCTCTGTGTAGCAGAGTTGACGAGAAGACTCCATATGATTCTCCGGTGTAAGGCAGTGGGAAAGAAGATCTGTAGAGTGGATGTGCATGTGGACGAGCACATGTGAACGTGTGAAGATTTGGTTCTTCTGTGTAATGCAATGAACAAGAGATATGAAATCCCTATGGATGTACCCCTAGTGGATGAGCACTAGTGGGTGTATCAAATCCTTTGCTATATATATTTTTCAAGAGTCAGACCTTCTTGTAACTCTAATTGTTATGTAAAGGGTATAGGTCGGCCCCACCTTAATGTGATTAATAATAAATGTAAAATATAATTAATAGGTTAATATTAAATATAATAATAATAAAGTGACTTATAGAGATCGGCCCTATTGTTCCAATAGACACTTTTGTTGAAAGGTTTAGGTTAGTTTAAGTAAAGGTAAATTCCACATTAAGGAAACATATCTTTCATATGATTTTGGAAATTTCAGCAAGTACACTTCTTTGGGAAAAGGGCTCACCTCTCTTGGGTGCTAGAGTTCTAGGGTTTAAGCACCCTCTTGTGTGCTAGGGTTTTTATTGGTGGTGAAGGTCTTTCTCTTGAATAATATAGCAAAGGCTTTGGCTAGGTTTTCTTCCCTTGTTGAGAAGGGTTTCCCAGGATACTTCTTGTGTTCTTGTGCATGATGTTTCTTCTTGTGATCTTGGTTGTTGCAACATTCTTGTTTATTGTTAAGACAAATGAAAATTGAAATGAACCACATACTTAACCTAGATTATTGAGAACTCAACATGGTATCATAGCATAGGTCTTGAAGAACCCATTGCACAAACTACAAGATTTTACCAGTCTTCCCCCTTCTTTTGTAGTTTCGTATGACCCTCCTAGGATTCCCAGAAATTTCGTACAACCCTCTTCTTTTGGGTGTTTCATCCCCTTAAAACTTGAACGTTGAGGCATTATTTGGCTTAGGATAGTATGGCCTTCTCCAACGTACCTCTAGAGACTCTCCAAATGAAATTTTGAGCATTTTGAAATTTTGGCCCTAGGGTTTCTAGGGTTTCACTAATTTATGTAGAAATTTTAGTATTAGGGTTTGTGCAACTCATTGAAGGATCTCTTCAGCTCACCAGTGTGCTCTCATCTTTCAAAGGCTTATTGTTGCCAGTCATAAGTCCAACAAAATCTAAAAGTGCTAGCCTAGCCTAGTCGTTAGGTTTTGTATCCCAGTTGACAAAGGGTTCTAAAGAATCTAAAATTATGATGAACAAAACTATCATGGAAGTCAGGCTTGATGGATCAAGCAACTTCAAGTTTCTGGAAGACAAGACTTCAAAGGAAGACTTATTGTGGGTAATACATAAAGGTGTCACTGTGACATACCTCCTTCATGAAGATGTCAAGAGGACAAAGATCAACCAAGAGACATTGGATAAATCATATCAACACCCCCAGGTATGCACTTGTATATATATTATGTGTATCATTGTCATGAGGGAAATTGAAGGAGGAAGGAACCTTTTGCTGAAGTCATGGATCCAAAGGGATCTCAGTGCATTCAGAGGAACAACACACTTAAAGTGAAGACTCTGTGTTTGATTATTGACATTTTCATCTCTCTAACCTATATTTCTAAATTTTGCTACATTACAAGTAAGTGTTGTAGTTGGGACAACAATCCTTAAATTGTTTTAATTCTAGAGATGCATTCATTACTCTCCTTTAGGAGATATTCTTGTTCTGGTTCCTCTCGTTTTCTTGTTTCGGACAGGTTAACAATAAAGGAATATGTTTATCCTTCAGAGGGAGCCACTTGACTCAGAGGGAGTCAAAATTAATTGAGAAAGAGGAAGAATAGAACTATCATTGGGGAAACCAACAATACATGATCAGAATCCTTCTATGATTATATGGGCAGAAACATGCATGACACAGTATATGTTCAGAACAAGAGTCTTCACCAAACTTTAAAAAAAAAAATGTAACTCCTGAAGAAGTCTTCACCGGAATGAAGCCTGAGATTGAACACTTCAGGTTATTTAGGTTCCCAGTGTACTCTCATGTACCCAAAAACAAGAAGTCCCAGCTAGATCCTTTAGAAAGAAAGGATACAAAGAATCTTCAAGGACATTCCAAATCGACATCCCTGGTCAGAGACATATTGAGACAAGAAAATACGTTTTCCTTGAAGAAGAGATAGTCTTTCAAAGATCCATAGAATCTCAGATCGAGATTGACAGTAAAACAATACCTTCTCCCCCTTCAGCAATTCAGAGGGAGACAAACATTATTCCAGTTGATCCATTTGTTCCATTTGATATGTTCAAATATATTGCAGTAGGGCATAAAATTTCTACCTAGACTCACTCTGCAAGAGGCAGAGAAACATACAAGCCTCTCAAGGAACATCCTGAGAAAGCAAAAGACATTTTAGAGCTATCCTTCAGTCATGAGCCACCTTATTGATGTTGAGCCTCCTTGTCTTAGAGAAGCAATAGGAGAACATGTATGGAAAGATTCCATAAAAAAAGAATACCAGTATATATTAAAGAATGATGTATAAGATATTACTCAGGAACCAGAAGAGAAGTTTGTTACAGGTATGAACTAGCTGAGAGGGGGGGGGGGTGAATCAGTTAGTGTAGATTATTAACCATTTACTCTCATTTTTAACTTTGAATCATT
>JASDQU010102583.1:54931-162375 GCA_032191745.1 Picea mariana | reverse complement strand
GTTCCAGCAGTCGTGTTCCAGCATTCATGTTCCAGCATTCGTGTTCCAGCATTCGTGTTCCAGCATTCGTGTTCCAGCATTCGTATTCCAGCATCTGTGTTCCAGCAGTCGTGTTCCAGCATTCGTGTTCCAGCATTCATGTTCCAGTATTCGTGTTCCAGCATTCGTGTTCCAGCATTTGTGTTCCAGCATTCGTGTTCCAGCATCCGTGTTCCAGCAGTCGTGTTCCAGCATCTGTGTTCCAGCATTTCTTGTGCGTGCTCCATAACCAACCGATTGCCATCAATGACAACCTTAACCATCTGCGTCAGTCTTCTGTTATAGCCATATCTCCAACAAAGTTTGTATTAACTTCCAAGTGGATCTATAAGATCAAGCATGCAGTTGATGGAAGTGTCAAGAAATACAAAACGAAATCTATATCTAGAGGTTTCTCACAAATAGAGGGAGTTGTCTATGATGAGACACTTGATCTAGTAAACCCAATAGACTTCCATCAGTACTACCATCCATGAGTTAGAAACTATATCAGATAGATAGATTCTTGATGAGTTTGGAATTCAGCAAGAGTGTTACTGATCCAAACCTATATTATTACAGTGTTGGTGACGAGAGCCTGATTTTCATGACTTATTCAGAAAGCCTTGTTGTTGGATACATGTAATCCTTGAATTATGAGTTCAAGATGAAGAATCTAAGTATTATGCACTACTTCTTGGGACAAGAAGTATGACAGAGGACCGATGACATTTTCCTGAGTCAAGGAAAATATACTGTGAAAATATTAAAGAAGTTCAGTATGACAATATCCAAATCCATGCCCACTCCAATGGTAATGGATTTGAAGAAAACGAGTGATGATTATTCAGACAAGATTGATCCACAACTGATTGGATCACTGATGTATTTGGTTAACACCATACTTGATTCATGCCATGCAGTGAGTGTGCTTAGTCATTTCACGAGTCAACCGAGACAGACTCACAAGACAACAACAAAACATGTATCGAGATATATACAAGGCACAGTTGTATATGGCCTGAGATATGCCTTCAGTATGAACTTGAGTTTGCAGGATATGTTGATTCAGATTAAGCAGAAAGTATAGTGGATGAGAAGAGCACATCTGGTTTTTTCTCTACCATGAATTTTTTCATGGTTTCCTAATGCAGCAAGTAACAAAACTTTGTGGCCTTGAGTACCACATAGGCAGATTATATAGCATCAAGTGTGCAAAGCAATATGGCTTCACAAGATTCTGACATATTTACTTGACCATGACATGGATCTTATGATGATAACCAAAGAGTTGTGTGTAAAGCTCCTTGAGAACCTAGTGTTTCCTAATGGATCGAAACATGATAAGATAAAATGTCCTTATATCAGAGATATGATGTAGAGGAAAATCGTACACATACAGTACCTTCCTACACATGAGTGGATTGCAGACATCTTCACCAAACTAACTTGGTGAAGAATGCCTTCCTAGTTGAGAGGGAGTATTGATGACTCCAGCCAAGACAAAATTCAGAGTACATCTGTATGAGACCTGGCATGATGAAGAATGCCTCCCTAGATAAGAGGAAGTGTCGATGATTGTAGCTATGTGAGACATTCTCCAACTTACAAACCTGTGAGATGTGGATCATTGCAGCTATGTGAGTCTTTCTCTCAACTTACAAACCTGAGAGAAATCCCCTAAGAAGGGTACGTGGTTTCTGCCTGAGACAGAGCTAGGAACGCAGAGATGACCTCCTCCATTCAGAGAGTTGAGAAGAACTCCAGATGATTATCCTGTGGGAAAGGCGGTCTGTTGAGTTCGACGTGCATGTGGCTAAGAATAAGGTGAACGTGTGAAATCTCAAAGTGAACATAAATGAAGATGATGTATTAGCCTCCTCTGAGCAACATATTTGACGAGAAGACTCCAGATGATTCTTCTGTGTGAGGTAGTGGGAAAGAAGATCTGTAGAGTGGACGTGCATGTGTACGAGCATAGGTGAACGTGTGAAGATCTGGTTCTTCTATGTAATGCAGTGAACTAGAGAAATGAAATCCCTATGGATGTGCCCCTAGTGGATGAGTACTAGTGGGTGTATCAGATCCTTTGCTATATATATTGTTCAAGAGTCAAACCTTCATGTAACCCTAATTGTTATGTAAAGGGTACATGTCAGCCCCACCTTAATGTGATTACTAATAAATGTAAAAGATAATTAATCTGGTTAATATTAATTATAATAATAGTTATTATTATAAAGTGACTTAGAGAGGTTGGCCATGTTCTATTAATAGAAACTTATGTTGACAGGTTTAGGTTAGTATAAGTAAAGGTAAATTCCCCATTGAGGAAACATATCTTTCATATTAGTTTGGAAATTTCAGCAAGTACACTTCTTTGGGAAAAGGGCTCACCTCTCTTGGGCGCTATATTTCTAGGGTTTAAGCACCTTCTTGTGTGCTAGAGTTTGTCTTTGTGGTAAAGGTCTTTCTCTTGAAGAATATAGCAAAGGATTTGGTTGGGTTTTCTTCCCTTGTTGAGAAGGGTTTCCCAGGATACTTCTTGCATTCTTGTGCATGGTGTTTCTTCTTATGATCTTGGTTGCTGCAACATTCTTGTTTATTGTTAAGACAAATGCAAATTGAAATGAACCACATGCTTAACCTATATTATTGAAAAATCAACAGAAACATGCATGGGAGACTCCTATCTACCACCTACACATGAAGGTAGACTCCCTCAGGATGAGTGATGATCCCTCTGAGCCTGTTGACTCCCCCTGAAGTCCAAATTTTGCTTAATTTTCCTAGGAGGATACTCCTCCCTATTGGATATTGAGGGCTGACTCCCTATGAACTTTGGCTCCCTCTAAGCTGACACTACTGATTGGGATACTTGCCTCATCACCGGTGGAGTTACCCGCTCCCTCTAAACCTATGCTACTAGTGGGGCCACCTGCCTCACCAGTGGTGGAGCCACCTGCTCCTCCTCATTTGTCTCTCTGCTCCTACTAGTCACAACATGCATAGGTTGGTCCCTCAGCGTATATACTTTTCCCTCTCTAACTCCCTGACCACTGTTGTTCCTGGGATAGATCCTCTAGGCATCCAATAACACCTTCCCATCCCAAAAAAACATTGCATAGCCCTACTCCTCAATCACTGAGGCTAAGAACACACACTTGGAACCCATAGCACATTTACCACTCGCAACACATCCCCCGAATCCATCTAAAATATCATTGCTCTAGATCCATGTACTACATGTCTGGTCCTCATACCAAGCTCCTTGTACATACCTGAGTTAGACACTGTGAAGCTCATGAACAAATCATGTGCCCATGTCATGTGCCAGTGGTTCCCACTGTATAAGAACCATGCAATCCTCCAGGGAAAGCATCCTTCTTATCTAAGTCACGACCATCCAATGAACTTCTTCCCAAGTCCATCATCCAAGTCAACAAAAACTCTTTGTGTCTATGCACACACTGCAACTGAGCATGTGTCCTCTCTTTGAACAGTCCTGAGCTGCAGATGGACACTCGGTATATTCCACTCTATACCTCTCTCTACAACTCATCTATGCAAATGTCTTCATCCTCCTAGGTCAAATTCCTCATATACTTTTGTACCTCGACAATGTGCAACTCTCCTGCCCAATGAAGACTTTATCTCGTCAACCTGAACACAAATCCATCTCGTCCATGCCAAATAACTCAAGTTGCACCCCCCCCAACTCACCATGACAAACCATTAGAAGTCCATCCACAGGGTTGACAACCTGCCACACAACATACTGTTGTTATCCAGGCTCTCCATCAATCCACCAAAACTCCCAACCTACCATACCACCGAGCCACAAAATTCTACAACTCCTCATATGGATAGTCTTTTTCATGTCTCAAACCAAAGACCATTTAACATGTTGCCACTTGCAACAACATTGCAACTTTCTCTCGTAGCTAACTCCTCAACACTGCTATAGCTCTATCTAAGAGTTGTCACATGTGACTTTTTCGAAAAGAAACAAAATCTACAACCACTTGTAGCAATTATGTGTCTCAAAGATGGTCCCCTTCTCTTCAAATCCCAATCTTTGATACCATGTCAATTTTCACATGCAACTCTATGTGACTAATTTTTAGATATGAAAATTGCTTCCTAGTGAGCTAACAATAAACCCTAGCTATTATCACTGAACAATTTTACACTGTAAATTATTGACTGAAAATATATGCAATGGAAACAACAATATCATAGATGAATAATCAAACACATGAGGCACATAATTTATGTTCTGTAACCTTGTCAAATTCAGAAATCCTAAGGGAAAAACCAACCCTCCCAGCGAATACAATTTCACCAAAAACTGAAGACAACCTTGTCCTCCAATAACTAGAAAAATCAGAAAATTGAACCGCGGAAAATCCCTAGAAATTTTCTATGCCCACAAATATGTTGCAGACCACCTGTACAGTATGCTAGCGTCACTTGTATTTTTGTTGACATCAGCCTGTACGGATTTGTTTCTGCCCAGAAAACTTTGTACAGATGTGTGTGATTCACCTTACTGCAACACATGTACATACACGGTTATGCCTCACTGCAGCTCATGTACATACGTGACTGTGCCCACTACAACCCATGTACATATACAAAAAATTGTACAGACACTTCCTTATGATTCACTCCACTCATAAATTTTCTTCCTAGGCTATATTTTCCAGAGTTATAGACATTGCCTTGATGAAATCAGTAAGCTCATTGTCACAAGTGTATACTTGCTTATTTCAACTCCATCGTGTGTCCACACACTCTACACCATTTGAAATGTCACAATGACCTCTCTCATTTATATACGAGCCTTAAGGGTCAACATAGAATCCCCTCCACAAGTCAACATCAAATTAGACTTTCTTGTGGGTGTGAAGCCCCAATACAAACCCACCAATCCCACCACCAAACCCATGAAGCCCCAACTTCATTCCAATGGCGGTTTTCTTCAAACAAAGAATGTAATGTGGTGCCCACAACGATTTCCACATGCCCAACACCCAGGGCACATGAGAATACCTGCCCAAAGCTACAAAAATCAACACTTAGTTCATTTTGATTATCTTTTTCCTTTGAACCTCACTCTACCCCCTCCATCTTATCCACTCCCTTATTTTTCATATTAATTGTCCGCATTAACCATACCCCTCCTTTTACATATATATATATATATATATATATATATATATATATATATATATATATATATATATATATATATATATATATATATATATATAATATTTCACAATAGCTATTTAATTATTTTGATTATTTTTATAATTCTCCACAATAGCTATATTATATTTTTCATCGTTTATAATCATAATCCCAACATATTGTTTTCTATCTTAAATATTACTCGTCCTTTATGATGGTTGGAGTGTCCATTCGAAATTTAGGACATTTAAAAAAACTCACATAGTTAAAATTAAAGTTCAAGCATTAAGCTCAATAGTGTTTGTATGTAATGAAAATAACAAAAATTGAATATCTATAGAATTTACTTTGTTTAGTAGTAAGCTTGACAACCTCTTAAGGGAGAACTTGTAGCATATAAACCTTTGGTATGAGTTTTATTTATTTAATTGAAATTGAAATTATGAGAGAAACTACTTCCAAACCTTATGTATGAGTTCTATTTATTCAACTGAAATTGAAATTTTATTATGAGAGAAACTACTTCCAATATTAAAACATGTTGGCACAAGCTTGGCAATGAAGATTTTGAATCATTAAAATATGAATAAGTCTCTATTTTTTATTATATGCAAATTAATCATGCTATCTATAAACCTTCACCATATGGTTCACTAAAATATGAATAAATATTTATTTATTAATTATCTGCAAATTAACTATGCATCTATAAACCTCCACCATATTGATTTGAATGATTACTTTGCTTTTGGATGATTACCATGTTTCTACATATCTTTGAAAATTTTAAAAACCTTTTGATGTATAAATAAAATATGAATAAATCTTTATTTATTAATTATCTGCAAATTAACCATGCATCTATAAACCTCCACCATATTGATTTGAATGATTACCTTGCTTTTGGATGATTACCTTGTTTCTACATATCTTTGAAAATTTAAAAAACCTTTTGATATATAAACTTGTCTAATTGATTTCATTTAGAAAAATGTTCAATTTCCTTTCAAAAATCAATTCAAGCACATTCATAAATGTGATTGATATGTTTTCAATTTTCTTGTATTAAAATGTTCAATTTCCTTTGAAAGTTTAATACAAACACATTTAAATGTGATTGATATGTCTTCAATTTTCTTGTATAATTTAATACTAACCCAATCATAAACTTAATGGATACATGTAGATAAATTTACAATCTAATATCAAGTAGTTAATCAAAAGATCATATTATTGTATCTTTTTTAATTGTTGTTTTGGTTTTATCAATCATATAAATAACAATCTATGTCAATTGTTTTAAAGTGGTGCATATGGATGTCATTATTGATCTTTTGCAATTGTTGTTTTGGCTTTTATCAATCATATAAATAACAATCTATGTTAATTGTTTTAAAGAGGTGTATATGGATGTCATTATTGGTGATACATTTCAACAATTATTAATCCACGTTACTCATTTACAATTTTGTTTTTAAAGTGATATATATGGATGTCGTTATTAGTGATACATTTCAATAATTGTTAATCTACATTACTCATTTACAATTTGTTTTCTAATTATGACATCCACTTAAGAAATTTGAGCATAAACATTTATTTTCTTTCACCTAATCATTTTCAAACTATTTTGGATGAATTTGTTTTCTAATCATATCATGCGATCTGCTTACTTGAGCATAAACATTTATATACTTTCACCTAATCATTTTCAAGTTATTTTGGATGACTTTCAGAAAAAATGGAGTTTGAGCATAAACATTTCCAAGTTATTTTGGATGATTTTTTTGGAAAAAATGAAGTTTTAAGAAATTTGAGTGTAAACATGTATTTACTTACACTCAATCATTTCCTAGCTATTTTAAAACATTTATTTGCTTTCACTTCATCATTTCCAAGTTATTTTGGATGATTTTTTTGGAGAAAATGAAGTTTTAAGAAATTTGAGTGTAAACATGTATTTACTTACACTCAATCATTTCCTAGCTATTTTAAAACATTTATTTGCTTTCACTTCATCATTTCCAAGTTATTTTAAATAACTTTTAGAGAAAAAGAATTTTTTTTTTTTTTCATAAAATTTCATTCTTAACATACTAAAAACAAACCCACCAAATTTTCAAGTGAGAATTCCATTCTTAACATACTAAAAACAAACCCACCAAATATTCAAGTGATTATTTTAAGTAATACCAAATATTCAAACTCACCAAATTTCCACCAAATATTCAAGTGATTATTTTAAGTAATACCAAATATTCAAACTCACCAAATTTTCAAGTGAGTTATTATTTTCTTTCATTCCAAATATTCACATATTTTGACACTATTTCACCTAAAATACATCATTACTTTTTTACCTTAAGCGATAATTGCTAGTCATATTTTGTGTTTACTTTTTCAAACTCACCAAATTTTCCAAGTGGGTTATTATTTTCTTTAATTCCAAATATTCACACATTTTTGACACTATTTCACCTGAAATGCATCATTACTATTTTACCTTAAGGGGTAATTGCTAGTCATATTTTGTGTTTACTTTTTGACCTTAAGGGGTAATTGCTAGTCATATTTTGTGTTGTGTTGTAATGATCAATATTTTGTGTTGTAATGATCAATTTGTGTTGAAAGAATTGGTAGGAGGAGGCGGCAACTGGCAGGAGTTATGATGCATACTCGTCAGTAAAGTTTAAATAGTGCTAATGAGAATTGGCACAATCAATTCATCATGGTGTGGGATGGATTTATTGTCCGTCTAGCCGAGTTCGTAGGTACCAAATCGCCAACGCCTCTGGATTAGATGGGTCAAGCGTGACACAGTCATGAAGCGGTGTGGAATCGTCAGGATGACGAAGGGTTCAGTCCTTGGCTCGGAGTTTTGAAGGGCCCAAGTACAAATTGTTGATTTTAACCTTGTACAATATTAACTGCAAACAAATATTCAGTAAAAGAACAAAAAAGATACAATGGAAAGTACAAACATTACACAGAGATTTTTCCCCTAGAAACCCAAAACGGGAAAACCAACATATTCTATATTTTCATTGTGTTACAGTGTTTACAATACAATATACATATAGGAACCAGCGGCATCCAAAACCCTAACCCAAATGACCTGGATTAGTCAACCCCCCTAATTCCTTAATCGAAAATAGAAAACCATCGACAAAGAAACCATGTGCCGAAAAACCACCTAAATATGTGACATGTTTCCCGAAGCAGAAAAAAAATTCTCAGGGGCGTTGCCCCCAAACCCCTGCACCCCCCGACACTGCGCTCAAACACTATTACTAGTGCAAATAATATAACACATACCCAACACAGAGCACCATGTAAAGTTTGAGATTTATCAGCTCGACATGAATTATGCAATATTTGTTTCTTGGGGAGGTATAAACCAGAGATACCGGTCAGTCCTATTCTTGTGGCGAATTTCTCCTGAGCCTATTCTGGACCTTGTTCTCCCCGAATTAACCTCTGCGTCCTCTTTGAACCACCCTGCTCGAAACTTCTCAGCGTGGCCTCCTCTGGGAAAGCCCAGATCATGTGCTCTCTCGCGCTCTATGTCTGGAGCACCCTCCCTCGCCACTTGAAGGACCATCTCCATCTTAGTGTCATGGACAACAGGCAGAAGGTTCATATTGAGCCAAGGAGCATGAATTCGCATGAGGTATTTACAGGTCAAGACCAACAAGACCCTAAGAAATATTGTGCAGGGTGTCAAAGGCCAAGAATACACATGGGAGCAATCAACTCCACATTGATCTTCAAGCTCGAAATTCTTGCTCAGCACAAACACCTAATTGAAATATTACAGGACGAAGTCTATGCCCAGTGAAGCCAAATCAAGGAACAATGTAGTCAATTAGAGATTATGCAGGGACGTATGGACTAGATGGAAAGAAAACACCAACAACCCAACACCCCAGCCAACAACTAGGGAGCTTCTAGGAATTTAACTTCTGACACAGTGAATCAAGTCCCCGACCTCAACGAGCCTGCATTAGACCCATTTTGGGAGTAGTATGGACATTCGGAGGTCAAAAAGGAACCGGGTAGTTGATCCAGTAATTTTCTTTTTCTATGTTTTGTTTTTCGCTATACATAAATGGAGTTTTCTATAGGTTGTATTCTTCGAAATACAACAAAAATGTTATAGTTAGGGAAGACAACAACTCAGTGGTTGCAAATTTTGTAATAGCAGTCCCAATCTTCAAAGCATCTATTTGTCAAAGGCCCTACACGACCATTTTTTTGTATTACAGTGAATTTATCCACACCTTTTAATATAAATTTTCTCAGTTCTTGTTAAAAAAAAATGATCAATTGGGTGTTTGACTTTAAAGGATAATTGCTAGTCATATTTTTTTGTCGTTAGTCATATTTTGTGTTGTAATTCATATTTTGTGTTGTAGTGATCAATTGAGTGTGTTTTCCCCTACCCAAGTTCAATTCCCACAAATAATTGAGTGTGTTTTTCCTACCCAGGTTCAATTCCCACAAATAAGAGAACTCTCGAAGAAGAAGGAAAAAAAAAACTTTAAAGGATAATTGCTAGTCATATTTTGTGTTGTAATTCATATTTTGTGTTGTAGTGATCAATTGAGTGTGTTTTCCCCTACCCAAGTTCAATTCCCACAAATAATTGAGTGTGTTTTTCCTACCCAGGTTCAATTCCCACAAATAAGAGAACTCTCGAAGAAGAAGAAAAAAAAAAACCTCTAAGTGGGTACCCCCTCATTAATTTGTATTAATTAAAAAAAAAAAAAAAGCCTCTAAGTGGGTACCATCCTCATTAATTTGTATTAATTTGTGTTGTAATACCCATCCTCATTAATTTGTGTTGTAATGGTTTGGGTGGACCATATTAAGAGTTACATGGGTACCATCCTCATTAATTTGTGTTGTAGTGGTTTGGATGGACCATATTAAGAGTTACATGATGCTTAACAAATGGAAAATGGTGCATCCATATGTATATTGCACATCACCAATGCTTGCCACATGCCATGGTAAAAGGACAAAACGATCAATCGCCTTTTGATCTGTAAAAAGCATTCACCCTTTGATCTGTAAAAAGCATAAACACTATCTGATTGCTTATTTGAGAATAAGTTAAAGTCATACGGAGAAAGTAATAACTTACTTCATCGCAGGATTGCGATCGCAATATAGAGCAATCAATGAATAACTATAAAATCTACACTTTCTTTTATAAGACTGCGTTCTATCCGATTAATTATTCTTCAATTAATGGGATAACCCCATAAATAACCACTGAATATTTGCTAATAAACCTATTGATCGAGGTGAAAATAAATATGGTGCAAGACCAAAATTACTCTAAGACGAGAGAGATGAGAAGGCCCGTTAAAATTTATATGGTATTAGAATGCCTCTGGCAGAACGATCCAATTCTATCCCACGCCTCTTCCAATGTAGCTGAAGGAGCTCCAAATGATATCCTTATCCAATTTTTCATCCCAAGTGTTGAACCTGCAGTGCAGAGCAGAAGAGCACAAAAGTCATAAAAAAATTTCACACATAAATAGCCTAACCCAAATTATGGAGCACAAGAAATCTAGCAAGCTTTACTGTGTGCGCACTGGTAGAGGAGAAACGTGTTGCCAATACCTGGCAGTACCACCACTGATTCTTCCTTAACTAGTGCTGAAGCAAACTCCATGTCATCCTTGATATCTTCAAGGGCTGATATATTTATCTTCACCTATTAAAGCAGGAACAAGCTTAAAAATGGTGTTCAGAAACCAAAGGGGAAGGGAAGTTTTATTTATGACAAATCCTTATGATCCCCTAAATGTCAACTTGAAGAGATTTTGACCAAAACCATTGTCAAAGTCTTTAAAATTTATGAGAATTTTATAGAAAAAGTTAGAAATATTTTCAAGAAAAAAATTGGCCCAATATTCATTTTGAATTGCCAAAACTTTATGGAAAAATAACCAAAGGATATTAACCACTAAAATTTTCCCCGCAGCAACCATACATTGATACATTGATTGTGAAAATAGCTTCTGAGTTTTCCTTTATTACTGGAATTTGGAAAATCATGCTGCTAAAAAGAAAGTTTGATCTGAATCAGACTATTGCTGTACACAGATTAGCTAATAAAATCTAGATGGATTCCCTTTTAATTACCATGATAAACATAGATCCCTTTGGCCTTGAGTGACACCATAGAGAGTTGATTTTCTGGATCCGATTGTAGCAAATGTCTGCTGCTGTTTCCAATAAGTGTAATGTCTGCTCAAAAAACTCTTGGCTGGTGTCTTGTAAAATACTTGGAACAGCAGCCTGTTGTTGCAAGAACACACATAAGATGAAACTAACTTGAAAATTTCTTCCTCATATGAGTAGAACCAATACAGGCATCAATCATGAAAATGCATAACCTTCTCCATGGATTCCTTTTATAATCAAGAAAGAACTGTGAATGTGAACCATCATTCCAATAAGTGCCCTGCAACTGACATGAAATGTATTTACAGTTGGAGCTTCAATGCTGAAAGTGTATCATGACACAATAGAAGAAACAAAGGGGACAACTACAAGAGAATACAGGGATACGAGACAGACAAGTAGAGTTGAGACGAGGTCTTGAGAATTTTATATATGTGAGATGCCCTAGAAAGTTGTCTGACAATGACTGGTCATCAGTCACCAATTAAATCTAATTTGAACTTTGGAGACACGTTGGCTCCACTGTTGTTGATATTGACTATGTAATAGAATCTTAGCCACTGTTATTAAGATAATGGTTAATTGAACTCTGTCATTTCTTGTGGATTGGAGTATGCGGCAGACTCCAATCAAAGTTTTTAAGTGGTACTAGAACAATACAGATATCAAAAGAATTTGGTTTTAAAGTTCTCAATAATGGATTAATAATCATTTGAGTATTTGATCCAAGACCGGTGGCAACTTTCTGGAATGTAAGATTCAATGGCAAATTGGCTACATTATGCAAATAGGCCAAGAAAGCAAGTTTTTGTTAAAAACAGAGGTTCTACCTTCTGGAAAGTATATTTGATGGAAACTGATGTATGCTATATATGAATTTGTAACTCAGATCACACTCAACTATTAGAAACGAATGAAACTGAAATAATAGAAGAACAAGAAGAAGGTAAACATGGGAGAAGACAAAGAATAAATAGTAAATGAAGAAATAGGAAGGCGATAAAAGAAAGGGGAGGACGGATATAAAACCTACAATGTTATTGACCGCTTCATCAGAATCTGATGACCAGCTTTAAAAGGCCAGAAGGATTAGGTTTTCTAATGCATAGACTTTGCATTTAAAAGAAACAAAACTGGAAGTAAGGTCATTAGCATGCCTAGCAATAGAAAGGATTTTAATTTTCAACTCCAGGAATAAAACAATGCAGGTGAAACTATTAAACAGTATACTAAAGAACAGAAAAAAAAAAGAGAAAACCAAACCTGCACAATGGTTGTGGGACCAGGAGTTATGTTCATGAGCATCTCGACTCCTTCTTGGACCTGTCATCCAAACAGAGAAGTTATCCATCATTTAAATCATCTTTTTGAATTTCTCCTGTCAACTACCTCCTTACACTTGAAGATTCATTTTTCTTTCTATGCCACCAAACATCAGGCACCATGCAGAATCCTAAGAGAAAAATCAGGTGCCATGTCTAGAACAGGGATTAGGAAGCTACATTTTCACTCTTCCAATGGCATGATTATGAATTTCGAACATCGACGTCATAGCCAGTGTACATGGATGAATGCAGATGATGAATTCCAGATAGTTTTATGGCAAACAAGTTCAGAATATACATTTGAGATGAAGAAAAACAGTCAGCAAAGTAAAGCCATTTATTTATTTATAAATATGATGATGAGGGATAAATAAGATGATAGATACAGTAATCCAATTAGATGAGGTCTGAATGTATTATTAAATTAATAAATTACAAATGTTGTGAATTATTTCAGAGAACAAAAAATTTGGCCCCGCCACTCTATTAATGTTCATGTACTTGATAAGTTGATATAGACCTAACTGGACTATGCTTTCAGAAGATTGAAAACACGTACATAAGAAGAGAAACAAATAAAAATGCCTAAAAAGTAGTTCTGCAGACTGCCCATCTCTAAGAAGGAAACTCTTCAAAGACCAGCCTTTCAAAACGAAATACGTGCTTTAGTAGTCTTCAATCCTTGCTGGTTTTTGGTAGAACTAGAACCTATGTTAAAATAAGAAATATATTCCGAATCTAAGAGCGATGGAGCCTCAGTTCTTACCTTGCCTTGTTTAAGAATGCCATGAGGATCACAAGCAACAAGCCATCCAAACCGCCAACCAGGAATTAGCCATCGCTTTGAAATTCCTCCAAGAGTAATTACTGGTGTGATGGAAGCAAATTTTGCCATAGGCTCAAATTTACTCCCTCCAAAGACCATGTGCGCATATACTTCATCTGAAACAATAGGAATTCCTAGGTGTCCTGCGGTTTTTGCAATCTGCAATGCCAAGGTAATTTGCCATAAGTTTCTACCACCCAAAAGAGTTTAATGAACACCCATAATGAAAATTTAGTATATATACATGGATATTCTTGAACAAGTTTAAAAATACAATTCCAGAGCCCTGTTTAGCTGATCTACAGTCATAACAGAAACATTAGGTTGACAAAGCAGATAAAAACAAGTACCTATCTATCCCATGGGCTGTTACGAATGGGCAAGGTACTTGGACTAAAATGCTACATCTCTTACAAGCTAGGGAAGCAAGGCGTAAACTTAATAATCAGATAAGCTATGCATAAAGTTAATAATCATTTTTGTGACCCTGTCACAAGCATTTTGATATAAACATGCTGTGATATTTAGAAAAGAGAACTCATGTTGGAAGCTAGCTAACAACAAAAAAATTTGGAAGCTATTTAATTGCATGCTTTAGTTAGACAGAATCGTAGAGAAAATAAATCATGGTTCAAAACAAAAGGCACAAATTAAATTAATTTATATTGAATATTTATAGGATAAAGGAGTATCACCAGAATGGAGCATTATATAAAATTCATATGGCAATGGTTCAGTGCCAATGGTAAGTGCTGAAAGGAATAGTTTGGAACAAAATTAAATCTGGCAAGTATGGAGATTTTTCATGTAAAAGAAGCCATTAAAGGAAATAATAGTTTCAGTAACATAAAATAATCACAGAACTATTCTGTTAAAAGATGAACTGCATAGAATACTTATACAAGATAAGAAGGTCCTGCTCAAATAAAACTCTATGAGAATGGGTTTTTTGAGATTTAAAAGAATTCACAGTAAGTGCATTTCTTTGGTTTGTCAAAATAAAGAAAACAATCCAAACAAACAACTCAATTGGCACACCTATTTCAGCTAACGATCACAAATATGTGTTGTTGCTCAGCAAAGCCGTAAAGCTCTGATAATTATATTTTGTCAGAACTTTATGTTCAAGAGCAGTTTCCTTGCATGGATCCTTGTATTTGCACTTATTTGCAGTAAACAATGACGAGTTATATTCAGCAATTTTTTATAAGAATAGAGAGGCATGGTACTTAAGCTCCATGTATGCATTCAACTAGGTTTCAGAGTGTGTAAGAAACATCAGAGATAGTTGGAACAGTTTTTTTAGTACAGGTATGGTCTAGCAACATATTGATATAGGAACTGAATACAGAATCTATGGAAAGAAAATTTTGAATGCTCATAGAATGTGGCTTTCAAGTTCTAGTTGTCTTTCCCTCCTACCTTATCTCATTATACTAGTAGTGCAAGGCTCAAGCTTTGTTTCTTAAAACCTCACTAAGCTAAACAGCTTCATGTCTTTGGTCCGTCTAAATTCCTTATATCTGAGACTGATTGATCCAGGTGGATATCGGTGGCCACCCACCTTTTCCAACTGGCTCAAAACAGTTTTCTAGCAAATTTGGCAATTTACTATTTTTAGTAGTTTTTAACTTCCGAGGCCATTTTGAGGGGCCCAAATGAAAGTTTTTAAAGATCGAGGTTCTCAAAGATAGCCGAAGGCATGATTGAGCCCCCAAAATAAATCTCCTCGACGATACCTTTCCAACGAGCTATCATACGCCTAAAACGAAGATCGTATGCAAAAGTTACAACCACGGGAAGTTGATGTACTAACTTACCCAAACGGGGCCCACATGACTTTTGGTGCTTCATCTCCTAGGGTTAGGTTTTTGGATGTCTAGGACTTTTGGCATTCCTATTTATTATAAAAAGGCCTTCAAAGCCTCATTGTAATCATCTTCTTGCGAATGCGAGTAGCCGTCACATCTCTTCTCAAAGATAAGCTGCCACCATTCTAGCGAGTCTTTCACTCTGTATTTTTACAGTCTCTGTACATTTCTTTCATTAATATAAATCGTGTATTACTGTATCTCTGTGTTTATGGTTGCATCTCTGATATATTTCTGTTATATTATTGGATATACGCGATATCTCTGTGCATTTCTTTATTATATCTCCGCTCTCATTTCGTGCCGAAAATAATCCGGATCACTGATTATAGGTTTGAATTAGATATGATTTGTATGTAATTTACATACAGTGGAATGGTCATCATAGAGAATTTCAAGAGACAACTAAATTAAAGTCAATGAGTGCTAAATGGGCTGTTGCTAATGCAGAAATCTCATGAGACATCAAACATGCTATATGTTACAATGAAGAAAAATAGGAGTAGGTCAGATTGATAACAAAATGATTTTATTGCCAAACAGATATGATGAGAGTACACATTGAAAGCTAAAGGTTTCAGAACAATTTTTCTATGTACTACAACCGTTTTCAAAAAAGAAATAAATAAAAATATAAAAAATATAAACTGATGATTTGATAAGCAGCAAAAGATGCCAGTAAGCAAGACAAAAGGTGTTTCACAAGAAGACTTCAAAAATTAGAGTGGCCATATCCTCATCTGTTGCATAAGTATGCCTAAAATATATTATGTTTCAAAAAATTGCAACGTCAACTTCTGTATGCCTAAAACATATTATGTTTCAAGAAATTGTAATGTCAACTTCTGCTGAACTTAATAATTGCGTTTCTGGTTTCACAGCATTTCAAATTCGTTACAGTTTCTGCTATTGTTTCATGCAGGAAAATTCATTCCTGAACCATATAAACTTATGAGCAAAGATGAAATAAATACCACTTAGTTTGTTTGAGCAGAATGTAGCATACCTGTGATAGATGCTCATAGGAAAAGACAGCACCACAAGGATTGCTTGGATTAATAATAACCATTGCCACAGTTTTTTCATCAGTCAATGCCTCTACTTGATCTAAGTCAACCTCCCAGTTATTCTCTGGAATCAAGTCATAAAACCGGATTTCAATGCCACTGTACCCACAAGCAGTTTCATACACTGGAAATCCTGGTCGTGGTAGGAGTATATTTGAGCCTTTAGTGGCCAATACTTGCATGCACACTTGTATAGCTTGCGAGCAACCAACAGTGAGGTATACATCATTATAAGTAAGCTTATAAGGTAGGCCTGAGGAAACATATTCTGCAACAGCACTGGAAAAAGGAAAGCTCCATTAAGGTAGGAACATAACCAAATTTATGTACACACTACAAACAGAAATACAGAATGGTAGCTAAATCCAAAAAGTTAGCAGCATCCTGTTTACCTAATTCATAAAACCATCATGCATTTTGTAGGAGACTAAAAAAACTTAGTGTCTTAGTGAGTTAAGCTGTCTGGGTGATTAACTATTTTATTCCCATACCCAATCCCTTTCTTCAGTGGGTTCTGTATAGCCTTGAAATGCAATGATACCACCCATTGTTGTCTTGATCCTTGCAAGCAATGCATATACTCTAGAAAACCAAAAAAGAGCCATAGATAGTTGAGCTGCTTAGGTGATCAATGATCCAGTCCCCATACCCAGTCTCTTTCGGCATTTGACTTTATATGGTAGTAGTGAATGCAATAACTAAAAGGAGATTGAATCGATGACCATATGTGCAGATAAAAGATAGACGGGGAGGAGATACATATATTTCCTAAAGCCAGCATCACCATTGCCACAATCTTTAAAACCATTTAAAGAGATTGACTTGCAGTAGAACAGCAATAAATCCAAGATCTTAGTTCTCTGACTCAAGTACAATCTGTCCTTGGCTATGGGGAATCGGGACTGTACCAGCATCTGCATGGATAGTTCTACTGGGTTTAACTTGTGTCATCTTTGCCAAGAGCACACACAAGAAGCAGAGAGAGAGAAAGAGTTGAAAAGGAAAACATACACACACATATTTTGCCAGAAAAATATCTGCCTTTTCATTTATTTTAACAAAAGGGGTTTACATATGGCAATGAAGTGCTGCTGGTGTCCCAGGATACAAATTAAAAAACCTATCCAACTAGGATATGGCATCATCAATCATAACATCCTCAGTGATCAGGCACAAAGACCTGTCAAGTTTGCCACCCATCTGTGGCTTAAAGCCTCAAAGTCTATCTTTCGACAGTCCATTGATTTAAAGCAAGGTTTTCAGAAAATTTAGGCTTTTTAACAGTCCAAAACAAATATACAAGATAAAAACCACAGATTTTCCAGGACTACGATCTATACTAAATGCAGACAAAAAGAAAGTGGTCTCTATTGCAGGGAATATAGATAGATAGATAGATAGATGTAGATATATACAAACAGCATCTGTTGGAATGATCCTTCAAAGATGAAACTATAAATTTGGGGAATAAAATAAAAGATCAATTACAGTGATTCAGCTTACCTACACGACTTAAGCTATAATTTCATTATCCAAGCACAGTTGGCAACTGCAGTTGGTTCTGTAGCCCGTACGGTAAAGTTTGCATGATCATTTCATTTGGACTGTTGTGACGTTGCTACAGATCTCTCATATGGACAACGACTGCAACGCTGCAGTTATGAATACAAACAAACAAGCAGGGTTCCATCTCCTGAAGATGTCCCGAGAAGGTGGCAACAAATCTGAACAGACTAGAACAGAGTATCAATAATCTGGAATCTGAACATATTCATGAGGCTGGACAGTTTCAGCTTCAAACTTAGAGATCCAAATTGAAATTATAGGATTGCTTTTGTGCCGGGTTTTACATTTATAGCTCACGTTTGGCAACCAAAAGAAATCTCAGCAAGTAAATGTGGCCCTCGAATGATTCATACCACGTGGGTGTTTACAACTACAAGTTTATTTGAGATGGTCTTGGCAATAAAAGGTAGATGGGCTTAAAATTTGTGGACAAAATAAATTTTCTTCATGGTATGTAACTTTTGATCGGATTCTAGAATCTATAGCACTCCTCCGACTTCCAAATTCTAGACCATAAATTTCACCTATTACAGACAAAACAGAAGAGGATTTTTCAGTTAACATTGCATCGATTGAACACTGAAGTACAAAATCAAGTCAAATCACGTCAACCGAGGCTTGTTTGGGTGGTAAAACAGGGGTGTTGTTATTCCCCAGCCAGGGTTCAAATTCCTCCTAGACATGTTCGCCCAAGTGGGCTGTCTCCCCTGAGTAGGTGCAAGTCTTGGGCAAATTTAACTGAGTAGACACTCTTAATTGCCCCTAGTGGGCTGTCTCACCTGGTTAGGTGAAAAGGTGAAAGGGCTGTGTCCCCTGGGTAGGTGCAAGTCTTGGGCAAATTTAGCTGAGTAGATACTCTTAATTGCCCTTAGTGGGTTGTCTCACCTGGTAAGGTGAAAGTCCTGGGAAAATTTGGCTGAATAGATACTCTTAATCGACCTCTAGTGGGCTGTCTCACCTGGGCAGGTGTGATTCTTGGGCCAATTTGGCTGAATAAATACTCTTAATTGTCCCTAGTGGGCTGTCTCACCTGGGTAGGTGCAAGAAAGGGCATATTTGGCTGAATAGATACTCTTAATCAGCCCCTAGTGGGCTGTCTCATCTGGGGAGGTGCCAGTCTTGGGCAAATTTGGCCGAATAGATACTCTTAATCAAAGTTCTGTGATAAAAAAATGAAAAGGTACAAAGCGGGCAGTAAATGATGGTCCTCTGCACAAGACTAATAAGCCATCCTCTGCCTCCGTTAGCAGTTAGAATTGGTATTGGCGGTACATTGTGATGGGTTTATGGTGCACAATCGTTTTAGTCCAGACTCCATATTCTGCTTCTATTAGCATTCGTAACTGGTGTAGTTGTGATGGGTTTATAGAGTGTGTCCATGTGACTCCCAATGAAGAATCCCAAAGTATAAGAAGCAGCAGACGAATGATTAAAATTTAAAGGAGAAAAATACCCGCGAGTTTCGAGTAAACCATATGAAGGAGCATAGCCGTTATACTTGCAGCTCCTCGTGGATTCTATAATGGCGTCCTCTACATTGATTGGCGTCCTGAAGCACTTGAAGGAAGAAGCATCCCCATGACCGATGGGAATCATACTCTTTTCAGGACATACTCGGGCTAACAAGTAGGCCAGCACACCGCGTATGCTGCTGCTGTATTCCAATAACACAGGATTGCACCTGCTCACCTCCTTCTTCACACACCCGTTGCTAACAGAAACCTGCTTCAAACCAGACCCATTGCTAACAGAAACCGGGTTCAAGCCAGACCCATTGCTAACAGAAACCTGGTTCAAGCCAGACATTATTTATTAATCAACAAATTAACAGAAAACTTCATTGCTCCAAACGAGACATTATTTATTAATCAACAAAGTAACAGAAAACTTCATTGCTTCAAACTTCATCGCATCACAGCCATCCCACTGTAACGAAATGAAATTAATTGAATCAGGCACCTGCTCGCTCGCCATGGCTGAGACCACAATTACACAGTGGATTATGAACCCTTCCAGATTGAGAGAAATATATGTGTATACGTAGGCACACTTGTGATTCTCTGGACGACCGCTTCACATATATATAGTCTGCACCATGCACGTGTCGTACCCGAATCAAAGGTACGACATGACATTAAATTTTTCAGCTTTTCATACTTGCCTCTAACTCTCAGTTGAGTCGAGTTGGTAATTAGAGATTGAATGTGGGACGCAACTGAACCCTATCAAATCTTATCGCAGCATGGCACACTTATCCTAATTACATATTTATAATTTGATAAAAGCCGAGGCGAAAATGATTATTGGACCCCTTGCAAACTTCGAATTTTAAATATCATGGCCGTTGAAATCGATAAACTTCTCCCATAGTTGGAATCAGTTGTAATCAGTTGTGTGATTGAGCTGCTGTGTCAGATTTGTGAATGGATTGAGTTGGTGATACAGTCATCCGTGCTACAGTCGTGCACGTAAGCGGGATGCCAAATCTTGGCTTTCCAAATCCCGATCTTATCTCAATGCGCGGGCCTGAACAATATTTTTCCCCACCATGGATTTCGTTTAATATTACTTAGGTACTCCGTATCCTCTTTTTTCGGGAGACGTGCGTGTAAAATTCATGACCATAAGAAGAATTCCATTTTCTGATAACAGATTAGTGAAGTAGATCGATAGTTAGATGATGAAGTAACGTTTTATTTTTGGTTTTTTTTTCCAAAAATTGACGATGTAAATTTAGATAAAATTTTTATTTTTTGTTGTTTAAACTGCATTTTTTAATGTATAAATGGATTCAGCCTGAAAAACTTATAGGGCACTTTTATTATATAAACTTAGCCACTCAAATCTGCAAATTCAATCATTCATCATCGGATTTGGACAAAATCAAACAAAAAAAGTTACCAGAAGACAACCAAAAAATAGAACGTTTAGACTACTAGTTAATAAGTGAACATAGTCCCTGAGGTGTAGGACAGTCGGTGACAGAGTGTGTTGTTAAGCCACTCCGTGATGTTAAAGTCACCGGTTCTAAACCTGCGGGGACAAAAAATCCAACCATGTTAAGGGTTGGTGTGGCTCAGGCCGGGTGTTGCCAACAGAACAGATTCCGCACAAATTAACAAACAAAAAAAAAATAAGTGAACATAGAATTAATTAATGAGTAAATAAATTTAATGTTTTTTGAAAAATTCATTTTAATGAATAAATTGTCTTAAAATATATTAAATTTTTCATTTTTGGAATATTTCATTTATTTTAACAAGTATATTTTGATTCTATTTTTTTCTTAAATTTGAAAATTAGATTGTCTTAAAATATATTAAAATTATGTGATTAAATTATATTAAATAAGTTAGAAAAAGTTTTATATGAAAGATATTGTCTTAAAATATATTAAATTTTTCATTTTTGGAATATTTCATTTATTTTAACAAGTATATTTTGATTCTATTTTTTTCTTAAATTTGAAAATTAGATTGTCTTAAAATATATTAAAATTATGTGATTAAATTATATTAAATAAGTTAGAAAAAGTTTTATATGAAAGATTTTATTTTTTCAAATATAATGCAGCTTTATTTTGATTCTATTTTTTTTTAAATTTTGTAATTAAATCATTTTAAAATGTCTTAAATTATTGAAAACATAATTGAAGTTTTTTATAGATTTATTTCCAAAAACACTATAATTTTGATCAAACTTTATACCATCTATACTCAAATTTTAAAAAATAAATATATCAATTTATTTGATTACTAAATTACAAAACTATTATCATGAGAAAAGAAAAAAAAAATCCAATTGATTGTCATGTTTTCGTCCCCAATTTTCCTTACTAAAACAATCAAATGAAGAAACAAAGTTTGATTGTCCTTGTTTAGTCCCGAGTTTTCCTTCCAATGGATTCGGAATTGCAAAATTGCAAAAGCCATGATGTCCCTGTTACGTCCCTCATTTTCCTTCCCAAAGGACTAGAAGTTGAAAAATAAAGCCATTTCCAGGGTGTAAGTGGGAATTCAAACTCAAAAAGTCTACCATGACCATTTAGGGGATGATGAGTGAAGCCGTGCCAGAGTGAATGAAAAATGATTAGAGTTAGAATTATATGAGATTTCGGAAGGTTAGCTACCAATATCCATCATATTTTATAAAATAAAATAAGTTGGAAAGAGGTTTCTTTTTCATATGGTCCATGATGTAATAAATGGAATAATTTTTCATATGGTCCATGATGTAATAAATGGAATAATGACAAAGAAAGGTATCTGAGTATATCAGATACAAAGAAGTTTGTTTTTCCATAATATATATAGGTTACCCATTGTTGTTTAACGTCCACGATGGTGACAAATTATGGTATCGTCCTTGTTTCTAATGGCAATTTTCATATTATAAAACTATAAACCCTAAGTCTCACGTAAAGGGGTTAAAAATTATTACTTTTCCATGAACTACATGTAATTAAAAGGTGTTTTTTCAATAAGCTGTATTTAATATATGTTTTTTGTGATGCAAATTCATGGTAAAAGATGAAGGATATTTTTTTATATGGTATTTTTTTTAATAAGTATTTTTATGTAGCGTGAGTAAGTTTAATAGTTAAGAATATGTGTATTTTTCTAAGAGGTTACAAGTTCAAATCCAAAGAAAGTAGGGTATGCATACCTCTATAGACTTTACTAGTGTCGTCGTGACCTTCAAAATAGATTATTATTATTACATAGCATTTCTATTAAACATAAATAAGAAAGTATCTTTACAATTTTTCTATTTATAATGTTGTATTATTTCATTCAAATTTTATTGTTTTCATAACATATTTAACAATTTTATTTAGAGTATCTTGGGTGGGAGTGTGGGAAATATTAGAGAATATGTATTACATTTTATCTAATATTTCCCTCAGCCCCACCCTGCATTTCATGTGTTTTGAATATTTTTTTATTAAACTTGTTTTTATAACATATTTAACAATTTTATTTAGAGTATCTTTGTTTGAGACATTGGTGAAATATTTCATTCCAAAGACCTATACAACCCTATAAATGGCAAAGGATGACACCAAAATCACCAAAGACATAATCGATCTAATCGGAAAAATCCCTATGGTATATCTTAACAATGTCAATGATTACTACGTCACCAAGATAATTGCAAAGCTTGAGATTAGGAAGCCTTGTTGCACTGTCAAGAATAAGATTGGTTATAACATGATAAGTAAGGCATAAGAGAAGTGGATTATTATTCTTGGAAGGGTCTGAGTTGTGGCATCATCATGCATAGTTAAATTTGTCGTCCCCCAATATGTTGTGATGGATTCTGGTGCACATCTTAATTGATTTGCACCCATGGGAGATTCATTTTGGAGCATATTTGTAGGTAAGAAGTGATGTTGCACTGGAGTTTTTACCTATACCCACATAGTGAATGTGACCTATTTCTCTTGGGAAGTTGTGATATGTCTAGTCCTATTCCACGAGAAAATCATGATATGAAGAGAGAAGATGGAATTTATTGAGGGGAGGGGACTTTCTTGGATCTATTTATGATTGTTGCTTTCCAAATGGCTAGTCTCCAAGGTTGTCTTGGTCTTTGTAATTGCCCCCCATAGTATCAAAGGGTGCCAGGTGTTTGATGGAATGCTTGCATGTTAAGTGTATGGAGAAATGCTTGCTCAATAAGTGTTTGAAGAAGCTCATGTTTCCAAGGTAGAAATTTAAATTATGGTCAAATCACTCATTGGGAAAACCCCAATCCTGTGGATGAATTCCACCAATTATGTGGTGGATATAAAGAAAAAATTGGAGCTAAAACAAAGGTTTCCTATGGATCACTAGCATCTAATATTTGATGCTAAACAGATTGAGGACCAAACTTTATTATCTAACTACAACATATGTAAAGATTCAACCCCCTTTTTGGTGATGCAATTACATGTAGGAGCAGTGGGCCATGAGATACCTTCAACTTTCGAACTTGTGTCTTTCAAGGATGTGGTAAAAAACAAACGCTCTTCTTCAACTACTTCACTCCCTTCATATCGTGGATATATTTGAAGAGGTGCCAACATTGGAGGTCATAGGGATAGAGATCACGTGATTTCTCTCTTTTTATGAAGAAATTGTGGTAATTTATCGATTCAATAGTTTTTTGTCCTTAAACATCAGATCTATATAAGTACTTATCTTACCACTATATGCTCAAGCAAATGATGCAAGGCACATTTACCTACTTCTTTACCAACATCCCTCCTGCTCTACATACAGTGAGTCGAATCAAGCACTCATTAATCGAGTACTTTTTCATCTACTATCCTCAATTTGTTTGTGCCAGTACTCCACGTCAATCCTTGCAATGCATTTCTAGCTCTCATTCACCATGGTTCATGAACCATTCTTTAACCACTCTCTCTCTCTCGAGAATCCAAGCTAATTAAGATCTCATACCACATGTTAAAACTAGTTAGACCCATAAACCATGATGATAAACCTATCATTAACCGAATAAAGGTTATCTTAACTACTCTGTGACTGAGTCAAGATTAACCCGACATGGCCTTCCAATTATACAAAATGATAATTATCAATTATAGAAAACAATATGTATTAATTGTTAAAAAGAGTAATAAGAGAATCTTGGAATAACATCCACAAGTCTATATTGTGGAAACTATGGATTTGGCCTTAGCTACATGCAATCACTTTCCTTCAACTCCAATGGACCCTTTAGCTCATTCCATGATCTCGTCTCCCCATTCCTTTTTCCTTTCCCTGCAAGGATTCCCCATAATGCAAGCCACTCCATGTCTATCTTTTCCAAGTATGGTGGTGACCTCCTTCAAGAATTCTTTATGGGTAACAGTGGTATCTAGCTCACAGAGAAGTTGTCCCCCCTCGAATGTTGTAGGTGGGGCTCCAATTTCTAGGTCTTTAGTATGTATTACAAATATGTGGTGACAAAGGGGGACCTTGATGGAATATATCCCCCCAAGATCTAGATGGTTCACAAAACTCCAACTCTTTCCATAAACATAAACAAAGACATTATAGAACTATTTGCTTTCTACAAAGATAGTGGCCTCATATGAATATTTAATGGCCTTTAGACAAAACTCATATATATACACCAATGGATATCTTGTACCTAGAAACCAAAAATCCGGGAGGAAGCCTATATCTACCCTTGCACACAAGGCTTCTTCATTGTGGAGTTCAACATCATAGGGGATAGAGATAAGATTATTAAATCTGGTCCTCTGTTTGTGCAAGTCCAAGCTTTGCATGAAGCCCTAGACTCTAGCCTTTGACCCCAATTTAGATTCCCTCTCCATTACCTTATTTTGGGTATGCTTGTCTAACCTACCACTACATTTTTGGGGATATGGCTCTCTTAAGTGTTGGATGTGTGTTTTATCCTTTGTAGGTAGACTTAGTCACATCCTAACGAGGGTTTGGGGGAGACCTATCCCTTCAAGGGAGTGGGGGGGCATGGGTGGCCAACAAGCCCCACATCCATGGATTTGGGAGTAGAGCCCCTAAGAAAAAAAAATCATCTATTATGTGTAAATTTGGCATGGTTTTGACCCATTGTAATTTAATCCTAGTTTAGGGATCGTGGTTGTAATGTACTTTAATCCTAGTTGAGGGCTTAAGGTTTTTCCATGATGAATTACAATGAGCAATGGACAACAATTTATACTCCATGGACAATTGGGATGTAACCTTTCATGCAACTATGTTAACCATTGAATTATTACAATAATTAAATAAACTATATTAGGTTTGTTATAAGTCATCCCTGCTTGAAATTCTTTGACATCGAAACATGGGCAAGGATGAATAACTCGATATAAAATCTTCATTTTCGCAAGTGGCTTCATATTTCAACATATTCTTCCACTTGATAAGGTACTCATTGTATATTCTTGAATGAAGGACTTTGGTCTTGACTTCTAATATTCCGTTGGGCTTCAATACTAGTCTTCCTTCTTCATCCAAAAGGGGTAGTTGTTTTTGTGTAGGAGTTGTTAAACCCATATTTTTCTTTAAACATAAAACATGGAAGACATTGTGTAAGTTTCATTTGTTTGGTATTTCTAGTGCATACACTACCTATCCAACTCTCCTTCGGACTTGGTAAGGGCCATAAAACTTGAATGCAAGTTCAATATTTTTGTAATTTTTGAGTGATTTTTTCTTGTACAGTTGTAGTTTACAAACACCCAACCCCCTAATGGTTCATAAATATAATCCTTCTTCTCCTACTCTCTCTTATATTTTTTTGGTGTGTTTTATTTATGTGTTCCATCAATGTTCCTTGTATGAGTTTCATCGTATTTTTTCATGTTACTCTCCTTCTACCATTCTATAAATTTGGTCAACTTATCATCTCTTCACTATGTGTGATGCTAGATGGTAAGAAATTAAGAATCTCTCTACGACATTGAGATGCTAATGCTAGGTTTATCCAAGTGATATGATTCAACTTGCTAGGTCGATTTGGTTCGACTGAGCTATTGATTGGTAATTAATATAAAGTACTTGGCTTTATCTTGGCATTCAATCCTTTTGGATCCCAATCCTCGAGATTTAGATCATGTATCCATTGTGTTTGTATTATTCATAAATCAACCTACCTCTATGTCCCTCAACATAAATTCTTGTCTTCATTGCAAATTTGATGTAATGACATGTTTTAAGCTTATGAGGGTTTTTTGGACAAGTTTATTTTCCTTTTTACTTTTCACTTTTAGAGACCTCCTTTTGGGGTGCTACTGGAGATGTTCTAGAGGTGGTTTATATCATGACTGGTGTAAGACAAAACCATTCCATTTATCATCTCATGTAATCATTTGCATTTGGCCACAATACCTCATTTTCTTGCTCAAGATCTTCTACCCTTTCTTTTAGCACTATTGTATTATCTATTGTTGCTAATTTGGTTTCAAAACTAAGATCTAGACCAATAGAGGCCTTCATTTCAGAAAGATCAATATCAACTCATTAGGAGTCTCTAGCTGTTGTACGCAATTTTCCTTTGTCCTTGGTGACCTTGACTCTAGAAGATTTGATTAAAACACTCCCATTGGACCTGCCATATTTAACATCATGAATGTTTCCAATTCTAGTTTCTTTTTGTTGTGCAAGGGAAATAAATAGTTATTTTTCTTAATCTCTAAGTTTGTCCACTACCATCCTTTAGCATCTTGGTCTCGTTTCTCATTAATGGATTATTCAATAATGTCATTAGCAAATGTAGTAGGGTTGGCTCTTTATTCTTGAGGGGGGATTGAGTTTGGAACTAGTTCACCCTTAGTAGTTCTAGTTTTCTTTTCCTTATTGAGACCTTCAATATCCAATGGTTGTTTTAATGTTTTTTTTTCTACATCCCCCACTTCATTACTCTCATAAGAAATGAGATTCGATAATGGAGAGGGAATTATCTCAATGGGATCTATCTTTTTCTTAGAACTAGATGATCATGAACTTCTTTTAGTAGCATTAGAAGTTTTATGCCCCCATTGCTAAAGTAGTTTTTTGTAAAGGTAAATCACTAGATATCGTGGATGCTAGAGGCACACTCTCAATAACATGAGGTTAGGCATATAAGCATGTAGGGGATGACATTGCAACTCTAGAAGATTTAAAAATACACTTAATTGTAGCAAATGTTACATTAGATGATATGACATCACTCTAATGGAGGCGTATATGTGGAAAAAGAGAGAGAATATGTATATATAGAGGTCAATATAATCATTATTGTATACATGGACTTATGACTTGGATATATATATGTACTTGGTCTATTGAGAGTTGTTCTCCAAATGTATAATTTTTTTTTTCTTTTTCCCAAGAAAAATCTCACAAGGAAACCACTAGGAACTTCTCCACATTTGCAAATGGTACCTAGTGTAAACCCGTCAATGTTAATTATGGTGCCTAACCCAATATGATCATCGATTGAGGCAAGCAACAGGGGCACATGCCTCAATCGATGATCATATTGGTACCTAGTGTAAACCCGTCAATGTTAATTATGGTTCCTAACCCAATATGATCATCGATTGAGGCAAGCAATAGGGGCACATGCCTGGGGATTTACCCCTAAACCTTCCATATGAAACTCAAAGCACCCAACCACTCGAGTTGACCCATTAGACTTAAATGTTTGGAAATACTTTATCCCACCCTCAAACACTTAAATGGGAGTGAGATGACTAATACCTATACAAATTAAGAAGTATATCACATACATGCACCTCACATGTATTTCAAAATAGACTTAACCCACCCACCCTCCACTTTCCCATTAAAACAAATCTCATTAAGAAAAATCCCTCCTATGTTTCCACCACACAACATACTTTCCCACCACACCATTCAAAATAGACTTAACCCACCCACACTCCACTTTCCCATTGGAACAAATCTCATTAAGAAAAATCCCTCATGTGTTTTCACCACACAATATACTTTCCCACCATACCACATGTTCATGTACTAAAATTGTATACAACACTAAATCTTGACTTAAAAACACTTCACTTTCTCCTCACATTTTCATACACTAAAACAAAAAAAAACTATGAAAACAAAGTATGAAAACTTTGTTTTCATGTACTAAAACAAAACAAAAAAACGAAAGTATGGAACACTTTGTCTTGATTTAACAACTTTCCCATCAAAACAAACCTTATTGAAATTTGAATCCAAAATATCCCATCATAATAAATCTCATTGAAATCTGAATATAAACTTTCCCATTATAAACCTTGTTGAAATTTGAATCCAAATAAATAAGAAAAAGTCATGTACTTTTCCATCAAACACATATTTATCATATCAATATCTTGTCATCACATTATACTTCAGTGGTATATTCAATGATTTGATCATTTAAAATTTGTTTAACTATTAGAAGTTAATTTTGTGTAATTAGAATGTTTTGGGAATTTTTTTTCAACAAGTTGAATTCATTTGTGTTTTAAAAAAAAATTTAAACAATAAAAAATTATAATTTAGTGTAAATTTATGTTATCAAATTTGAAAAGAACCTATCTCACTATTTATGTTTTAAATTTTAACTAATTTTGATATATTAAAAAAATTGGAACAATTAGACTACTCACTTATTTATTGACATGGTGATTATTTATTGACATGGTGAGTTGTTAAGGAAATTTAAAATAATGATAAAATATTAAAATAATGATAATAATAAATAAAAAATTAATTATAATAAATTATAAAATAATAAAATTTATTTGGACTTTATATATATAATTACTTTGAATGAATAATAATTAGTCTAGATCCATTTAACTCTAAATCTATCAAGAGCCCATCAAATATTTGGAGGTGCAAACTTTTAACCTTTCCTCATGTTTTGCACTCTAAAAAAGTTTACACCTCAAATATTTGATCACTCTCAGTGCTTGATAGACTCGAAGTTAAATGGATATAGATTGGTTTATTTTAATTATATATTTATTGATTTTTTTTGTTTACGGAATTGTTTAACTATTCTATTTTTTTTTATCTATTTTTATTATGTCTTTATTGATTTTGGTTGTTTACAAAATTGTTTAATTTCATATTTTAGAACTATTTTAATTATATATTTATTAACTACTTTTGATCATATATGATTAAGAAAAATAGAACTAGAACGATTAGAGTACTCCCTTATTTACGTACGTACATACATGTTGACATGAGTAACTGTTAAGCTTCCCCTTTGACAAATTTTAATCGTATATTTATTTACTAAATTTTGATCATATATGATTAAAAAACAATGTTGGCATGGGAACTGTTAGGCTTCCCCTTTTGCAGATAATGTTGTAGATAATGGTCGTCCATCATCACATTCCTTAGGAGTAGGTTAAATAGGGAGCAAACAGACCCATTTTTTAGGCAAAAAAAAATGGGCACACGATCAAAGCTCCATGTATTTCAAAATCTTACCTAAGGGGTTTTGCTCCATTTTAAACCAACCTAGATGCTCAGAAATCGACCAAAACTCTGGATTGGCCATAAATTTAAAACCACACAGCCAAAGAACCTATCGGAAAGGACACTCATGAGGAAAGATTACTTCGAGTTAGCCTACTCCCATTCCTTAATTGTGGTGATTCTCTTTGGAGTTGTTTTGTCAACGATTTATTGTTTCGAGGTATTACCAACCAAAACCCTAATGGCACAGAGACGTGAAGGTCGCGTAGATAGCGACCATTGACATTTGAATTCTCAGGGTAATCAGCCTGGATCCTCGACCACTTTTCGTACTCCTCCAACCAAACCGATCTATCTATGCAGGTTGATTGTATTAAGGGCAGTTTTTTCCAACGAGAAAATTTCTCAATTATATTATAAATATAATTTATTCTCTAGACAAGAGATGTTACAAAGGACAACGAAAAGAGACGAAATTGTCAATGAATCTTTCACCAATAGAGGTATCTCGGCCAAAAAATAGGGAAAAATCATGACCATGCTCATAATAAAAAACCATACATCCCCATAAACTCACCAGAGAAGAAAACTAGCATGCAGGCTGCAAAAAGAGATACAAAACAGGGACAAAAACCCAAAAAAATCCATAGAGAAGCTAAACCAGAGTCGCACACCCTCAGAGGACCTCGAAGAGGGTCCAGATAACCGAAAGGAAACTTGAAACCGACAGCAACAAAATCCCATAGCCACCTCCACCGCAAAAACTTCGTCGTTAATCATAAAACAGAGCTGGCAGACGCAAGTTTGGGGAGTTGTCCTGAAACTCAGCCCCAAGCATCCGCCTCGGCCCCTAAACATCGCCACAGAGTAGTCGCTGCCATTGCAAAAGGTTTACGCGTCCACCCGACGCATTAACATACCAATGCAGAGCTCGCATCCTCCGTCGTTGCCTTCCTCTGTCACTCGATCACCCTTGGTCGTGCACTCTTACACCCACACTACACCATGGAAGCCAGGCTCTGCGGCTAGCTAAACCTAGCCGTAGAGCCCGCAGGGCCAGAAATGTGCTCGACCCTCAAAACCCTAGAACCAGACACGCTCTGTGTTTTGGTCGTTCTCTCTACTCTATCGAGGTGTTTCGGTTTATTTGATTGTGCACACAAGGTTTTCCAGCTATATGTTCAACTGCAGAACCCTAGAACCAAACGCACCACTCCTCACACTTGAACTTATGCTCAAATTCAAAACAATTAAATTTTATTAAGGGTAGTTAGGTGTAAGTAGATGTCGCGAGTTAATAAATTAGATTAAAAACAATGAAATTTTATAATAACAACAAAAATTATAAATTATAATATTATAAAAATTTATAATAAAATCAATTGAGATAGATTTATTGAAAAATAATAGAAATTTATAATAAAATCAATTTTATTAGATTTATTGAAAAATAATAGAAATTTATAATAAAATCAATTTTGTTAGATTGATTGAAAAATTGTATTTTTATTTTTATTTTTTATTAAAAAAATTGTTTTTTATTCATTTTATTTTTAAAAAATATTTATTAAAATTAAAATAAATTTATATTAATTTTATAATATAAATACAAGTGAAATCAATTGAAAATATCAAAAAAAAAATTGACTTACATATAACATGTTACATATACAGTCTGAGTGGGCCTAATGGTTAAGAACATGCGTTTCTTCTTAAGAGGTCACAGGTTCAAATCCAGAGGGGGTAGGGTATGTATACCTTCGTAAACTTTACCAGTCAAATCGTTGGGCGGAGGGGAGTCCCTTGTCCCAAAAGAGGTCTCATATACCAATTTGGTGTGCTGGCTTGGCCGTGACCTTAAAAATAGATTATTATTATTATTATTATTATATTAAATTATGTACAATCTATCACATAATATTAAAGAAAAAACGAATTTCATTTTTTTAAAATTTAATTTTAAACTTTGAAAATATTATTTTTAATGATAAGTAGGGAATCTATGAGTTGTTTAGTTTTATTTCATTTCATATACATCATTGTTATATGTATTAAATTGTGTACAGTCTCTCACATAATATTAAGGAAAAACTGAATTTCATTTTTTTTAATTTAATTTTAAACTTTGAAAAGATTATTTTTAATGATAAGTAGGGAATCTATGAGTTGTTTAGTTTTATTTCATTTCATATACATCAGTTATCTAATTCTCTGTTTTAGAAAATGAGTCATTATGGAATACATGAATGTGAAACAATAAAATGAAATGAGTCACTATGTACTTCATGAGTGTGAAACCATAATAATAACGAGGAAAGGAAAGTCTTTGGATCATAAAGGTGGAATATTATCATTTAAAAATGGTGGCATTATGCATATCAATCTTAGTAGTGGATATTTCAACTTATTTATTTAAAAAATAATAAAGAAATTATTGTTGTAATTTAATTTTAATTTTAATATAATTTTTAAAAAATTAATATAATTATTATTATGGTTTAAATAAAATATTTTAATTTAATTTTAATTTTAATTCAATTTTTCAATAATATTTATAGGTAAGAAATCTGAAATGGTTATTATATTTAACATTTCCTAAATTTCAAAATGGTAGGTAATATTATTGTGTGGTGGAGGGATTTTAATTTTGAATTAGATTTATTGTTTGTAAATCATCCAAGTATAAAGTATGAATGGTTGTACTGGTACATTAGATTATAAAGAAATTGAATTATATTTTAAATTTTGTTTTGTTTTTTTAATGTTTATAATAGTGTTTTTAATAAGTTTGATATTTATTGATAATTTGGTTTAGCTTGAGTGGTTTGTATTAACAGGTGTTTCCCCCTCACCCGGATTCAATTTTCGCAAGTGACATGTTTGGCTTTTAAATGAGCACACTATCAAAAATCCTCGAGGGAAGTACTCGATAAGTTTCCCCAAAAAGTTATCGGAGAGGAAAGTGTGGGAGGGTTGTTCTTTGACCCTAAAGGAAATCAACTAATGGAGTATTCTTGGAACCTAGGAGTCACTACCAATAACAAAGCAGAAGCATATGCTTTGTATATTAGCATACAATTGGCAAAAAAGAGACAAATTAATGCTCTCAATATAGTCGGTGAATCTAAAAATACAATTCGTTATTTTATCAAGTCCTCCTCTTTGAAAGATACAAGTCTAAAAAATTTAGTGGATCGCATTAGAACAACTGTGCATGGTTTTCAGGCACAATTCTATCATATCCTCCGACATAATAACATTGCAACAGATACCTTAGCAAATAAGGCCATTGGGCTAGCCCCTGGTTATATGGAGGTGAATTGAGGGGCGCTTGTGGTTCCCCCTCCATAAAAATGCTTGCAACCAAGTGTTATAATATGCCATGGCACGTGGTAGGCTCCCTCAACCGCGTGGAAGGGACAGGTCCATTATTCATCCTGGTCATTTAAGTCATGCTCCTGTGTTCCATCATTCGGATTAATGGTCAGTATCAGTTAGTTCGTGGCTAGATCATTCACAGGAGGAAGTATGTATGGTGTGGGTTTGAGTTCACTCCTATTCTGATGGCTCTGAATTAGGGGAGACGTATGATGATTATGGAAAAAGGTGGTGTTGACGGGCCAGAATGACCCACTCAATCAGATGAGGGAAACACTCAATGGCAGGTCCCAATTAGACCCACTCTCATTTGGGGTAGTATTTCCGACCATATTTTGGCATGGTTACCAATCTAACTAAAATACTAACTAAATATGAATATGAGAACTGAAGGTTCTCAGATGAATTAAAAATGAAAATTCTAACTAACTAAAATTAAGCTAAGCTGGATGATTATTATTTTAAGATGCAGTCTCTAACTAATTATAAACTAACCTATCATGATGAGGAGAAAACTAACAAGGATGAATACATTGAAATATATATTACTTGCATAGAAGAAATTCATATCACAAGTAACATGCAAGTTCAACGACATAACTTGTTAGAATCAAGAAATTGATTAGTTAATTGTATTATACTATCGTTGTACTCATTTTGAAAATCATGGTAATTGTAAAACTACAAACATTAATACAAAAGTAATTCATAAACCAATATTCACAAACTATAGTAATAGGCATGCATACATATAATAGTCACATTCATACATATCGAAACCACAATCTCCAACTAGAATGTTTCTCCGTTCAAATTAACTTGCAATAGAAAATATTGTCTTATTATCTTCTGAAACCCAAATCCCTTTCAAATGGAAAGTCCTCCTTTTTATAGTGAGGAGTGATTGTTTACAATCGTTATCTTTGCAATCATGAAATTAGGACCGTTTTACAAAAAGAAAATTTGCATATTGTGAATTCAAAATGAGATTACAATAACTGAAGAATATAACATCTGGAAAGAATAGTGGAATTTGTAATCATGAGTTGTCATGTTCCTGTAGTTGATCCTAATATTATTTCCAGAGGGAATGATCTCTCAATATTCCCTCAAGTTTTGTTGATTGTAACCTTTCCAAGAATGATTCTTCGTTCCAAATATTGGTGGATACTTCTTGGTATAACTACTCTACTACGTTCTTGAAAAAGGATTGGATTTTTTGGGTGAGTAGGGCGGGTCTCGGCAGGCATTCTTCAATTGATTTTCCCTCAAATTGACATAGATTTTGGATATTCGTTTGATTGGATTTCTTGTGATCCTCCACCTCGACCATTCTGGTGCTCGTAGATGTTGTTTCATTGATGGACTACATTGGTCGTACCCCTTCCTCTTCTGTGAGATCATTTGCATCTCTCCATAGATTCGTGCAAGTGTCGTTTTTTGCCCCTTGGGTGGTATGTGCACTCTTGAAGAGAGGTCTGCAAGTGTCAAAGAATAGCGGACATCTAATTCTTTCCCTCTTCGAATATACCGGCAACATGGTAGGTGGATATTTGTGCATATCCTGCCAACTGAGCATTTCCTCTAAGACCTCGCTTGCTTCTTGATACCTTTCTTGATTCTCTATCAATGTGCTTTGCAACCTGAGTTGTTCTTCTCACTCATCCCATCTGCTATTTATAAAATTGAGGATTTCATTCTTTCCTGCCGTGAATTCTTCACTCAATCATAGCACCTATGCCTTGATAGATTCTATAGTACATGTTAATGCTTTGATCTCTTCTATGGTTGTATTGAGTGTCTGTATTTCCGCCTCTAACTCGTTTCTATGGGTGTCCTATTGGATTTTCATCCTTTTCTCAAATTATGCATTCATCTGGTCTCTTTGAGCTTGTAGGGCTTTGTTCATCTTTTCTGTATTGAGACTTTCAACTGCTTTTACAACTTCCTGGACATCTATGGTGAACTTGTCCTTTACATATTTCAACTTTGTCTCCAATTCAACTACTAAGTTCTCGATAGTGTTGAGGGCGTTGGTTACCTCAAGGACAGATGAATCATTTAGCCCTGCGAAAGCGTTGAGTGCAGAGGCTACTTGAACTGCATTTTCTTCAATATCAAGCCCTACTTTCCATTCTAATATTCTCCCTATAGATGATTTTTACCTTGTGTCTTCTCCTCTTTTCCTCTTGGTTGACCTCTTCTCAATACTTCTTGTTCTATTGTCAAATTAGTAGTCTTCAATGGCTACTACAAAGCCCTCAAAATTCAAGGATTGTGAGGAGAAGGAGGAATCTCCTAGAATGGTACTTATGGGAGTGTATTCTAGAGGGGGTATGTTCACAATGCCTAGGTTGGGCATCGATGGAATTCTAGGGGTATGGATTGAATTATTCTTCAATAGCTCGTCTACTTTCTTCTTAGCTTTAGCCTCGTCGGCTAATCGTTTTGCCTCTGCTTCATCATCCAATTTCTTGTCTTGTGCTTCATTCACTAACCTGTTGTATTCTTCTTCCTCAGCCAACCTTTTGGCTTCTTCTTCTTTCTTCTTTTGTAGCACAACCTGATGCCCCAGGTGCTCATGTTCTTTTATGTTCTTCTCCTCCTCAACTTTCCTTTTTTGATAATATTGCTCATCTTGGAGCCTTTTTTCTTCGAGTTGTTCTTCTTTCTTGGTTTTCTCCTACTCTTTGGTGATGTCGATGTCTTGTTCTTGTTGAAGTAACCTCTGGAATTGGTTTAGAGTTTCCCTCTTGATCTCTTCTTGTTCATGTTCAAGCTCCTTCTTTGCAGAGTCATGGGGCAACTGGTGTAGGACTTCATCATAATAGAGTGTTCCCTTAAACTTACCCTCCTAGAAATCAACCACATGGATATTAGAATGGGTGAGATCAATGGACTTGACATGATTGATCATCAGCTCATGAGGATCATGGCCTTTGGTCTCTCCTAGGCAGAGGATTAACACTTGTAGAGCCTTTGCTTCTTTCCTTTCATGTTGGCTATTGGTAATAGTGTAACTTTCAATGTGGATAGGGAAAACAAGCCAAAGATTTATGTTGTTGGTTTGAAACAGTGCAGTAACCCCTGACCCCATGGTTTGGTATGTAATTTCCCTTATCAACAAACGGTATGGGACAAAGTATGGTAAAAGGAGTGGGGCTCCAGTGGTCCCATACACCCTGATATATGAATAACATTTATAGAGAAACCAATTGGCTACCCATTTCATCCCATTCTTAGCTCCAAAGGATATTTTGTGTCTGGGGAAACCAAAAAGAACAGAATGTAGAGGGGATAGAAATAGATCGCATATATCATAAAAGTGTTGTTTGTAATTAACGCTCCATAACTAAGATAAGTATAGATGGATAGGGGTTGATTTCGGTCCCAATTCCACCCCAGGTCGGGAAACTGTACAACGGATAAAATGGCATCGATCATGTAGGCCGACATATAAAAAAAGGGTTTCTTCATACCTGGGAGATTCTTCATGTGAAAACATATGTCGAAAACTAGAATGTCCACCCAATTGAATACTTGTCTTGTCCTGATGATGGTGTGTGCCAAAGATAGCCAATCAAATTGAAAATGTGTGCTCTTTTCTTGTCCATATAGTTGGTAGAGCATGGCTACCAACAATTTGTAGGGAGTCTTGAGCCTGTGAGTAGGAACTAAATTCTAGCCTTGTTTGAGGGTTTCGTCTTCATCAACCCACCAATGTTTCATTTTCTTTGCTGGTCCTTTTCTTGCTTGGGAAAACCCTTTTAAGAATGGTTCATTTAGAGACCATGTGGGAGTGGGAAGATGATATCTAGAGCCGATGTATTTAGGTCGGAGGTACGCTACATGCTTCTCTTGTTTTCTCATGATGGTCGTTGTTATGGCATTAAATTTTCTGAGGCACCATTATGTTGCCTCGTCGTATGGGAAAAGAGGTGGTCGGGCAGATACTAGATGGATGTCGTTTCTTAGGATATTCTGGTACACTTCCAAATTCTCGTCATCCACGGGAAAATCTAAAGAATTGAAGATCATGTAGATTTCTTCATAACCGAGGCAGTGGTCTTCGCCAGTGTGATGATTAGGATTAGTCACCAAAACTTCAACTGGTTGAGACGATGGTTCAAGCCCTGCAGCTACTTGGAAGTACACCGAGCCCTTCATCATTTTGGTTTTTTGGCTTACCATGATTGATTACCAATCGGTCTTGTATTAGCACATTGAAATGAGTATCATCTTAATAAACATGACACGTTAACTGTAACAACAAAAATAATGTTTAAACGACAAAAAATGGGTTACATGTGATTAAGCGATTACAGTAATTGTGCAGTGGCACTCAGTAAAAAGAAAACCAAGACAAAACAGATGATTTTTTAAAATTACGGCTTAAGATATGTCTAAAGATGGGAGTTTATAGCTCATAATGCACATTAAACCAACGCAAACATGCCATAACTCGGGTGTGTACGAGAATCGTTTCTATATATGGCCTTAACCCCTATTATTAATGCTCATTATCTATTTCGTTAATGCTCATTAAGGGTGATGGATGCCTGGATTTGTGTATCGGGGGTGGTGTCAGGTTGAGCTTAAAAAGAAGACCATTATCAGAGTCACGCATTTGGGGAGGGAAGGATCGTAGATTAATTCGAGCTCCTAAGGGAAGGGTATCGAAAGTATATTATTTTATCCCAGGAAAAGTGCATTGACCTTACATAAATGCAGCATTGCAGGGGAGGTGGGACCCGTCAGAGTCTTGGCATCATAGGTAGTCGGGGTGAGGTTCAGACTCAACCTCGAAGAAAAGGTATGACAATAATATTATCTTTTCTAGAAAGGTGTGCCAAGCTTACTCTTTGTAATACTTTAGAGAAAAGCCATTGGAGTTTTAAAGAATGAGGAAATGTTCGAACTCCGATGGAAACAATATCAAAAGAATATTCTTTAAGCCTGGGATAATATGTCGGACATGCACGTGGGAGGGCTCAAAGAGGCTATCGTAGTTTTAGTTTCAGAGTTCAAGAGGATGGGGAACGAACTGGACTTTGATGAGAGTGGTATCGAAGGAATATTCCTTTGATACCTTAGAAAAAGTGATGATCCTGAAAGAATTAAAGGCAACTTATTGAAGATTGATAAAACAGGAAATCGAGGGTCCATTCTTAGGACGCCATTTGGGGAGGTGGCGGTTGGACAAGTCGTACTGACTTGGGGAGGCAAGATAGGTTGGGCATGAATCTATTAATACATGGGGTGCCATGTAGGGAGCATGGTGGATGCGTCGGAGTTATCGGAGTGTGATGATTGAAGTTATGGATGATGTGTGGAGTGAAAAACTCTGATGGATATGATTTTGAATCGGTTACGACTTAAGCTCATATTTCCTTAGTGAAGCAGAAATGTATGCCTTATAGGGGAAAAATTAAGCACAAAAAGAGGGTCCCATAAAAATTAAAATTTGGTTTGTTGTGGGAGGTGATCGAGAATAGGTGGCAAGGACGGCAAGGTACTTATCTACAGCCTAACTCAAGAAGGTATCGTCAACAGTACCCGAGAGATGCATGGCCAACTTGTGAAGGATAATTCAAGTATTGATAAATAGGTATGTCACACTGGAGGAAAAGTGAGTCTAAATGGGAATAAGGTTTACTATGTAATTGTGAAAAAATGGATATGTAGTCAGTATTGGAATCGTCGGGATTGCTCATCGCCTGGTCAAACTGGGCCATTTGACAATCACGGGGAGTATTCAATAAGATTGGGTTTTGAGTTAGCAATTGGTAGCCCTAATTTGGTGAGTAACTCTGGAGAAGTTAAGCCAGGATCTAGAAGGAATTCTGTAGAAATTCATGTGCGGTCGATTAAGGTATTGAAGCATCTTATTTTTAGTGTTCAATTTTGTCCTCAACAAATTCTCTTGGACAAAGAAACTATTATGGATAACAAGGATTGGATAGAAAACGGGATGATGAAATGGAGGATAGCAATGAGAAAAGGAAAAGATTGGCTCTCAGAGTAAATTCTCTTAGTTCTACAACAACATTCACTCTCGATACTCTTATTCAACATCGTGTTGTCGTTGGCTAGCTTCAGGATGAATTAGACTTCTTGCGTCGTCAACTAGTTTTACTCCAAATCCAGATAGCACATAGGAATGAGGAACCTAGTAATTCAAGTTTGGTTGCGGGACAAGCAAGAGGAGAAGAAGTTGAAGTGGGAATTTCGTCATATCTGGATGCACCTGTGTAAGTCCTTGAGGAACAAGAACAACCAGAGAATGATTATGTTCAAGAAAAAGCTAATAATTCTTAATGTATGTTTTGTCTAACAGTTTGTATAATTGGTATTTTTGTCAAATCTATGTAGCTAAGAATAGCAATAGTAGTAAGATATGGACAAGTGAGAGCTGGAAGATAAACAAAAGGCTGATAGAAGCTCTGTTAGAGATGGAATTGTGTATTTTTAACTCTCTTTTTTGTATCTTGTGGTCTATGCCACATCTTTTTCTATATTAATATAAATCCACTAGTTCTTGTAAAAAAAAAGTTTAATACTTATTAAAATGTATTATATATAATCACTAATTTTTAAAATATGGTTTAATTGTGTTTTAATATTTGTAAAAATAATTAATAAAACTAATTTACTCTATTTTATAATAATCAATCATTTAATTAATTAATTCTTTATTTTTATTTTTTATATACCTGTTTTGTGTTAGAGTTTTTATTTGAAAGACAAACAATTTTGAAAAAAATACAAAAAAAAATATTACAATAATAATAGATTTTAATAGATTATATAGCATACAACCAATGGATTAAAAGAAACCTTTCAAATAATTATTATCCATCTCTAAAAATCCACCTTTCAAGGCCCATAAACAATAAATTTTTAAGCATTTTTTAAAGATTCAAAACAATATATAAAATGTAGAAGGCACACTAAAATACAAGCCTAAATAACAATGGGCTCAAAACCATCAAAATTGTAGAAATAGAGTTAAAAAATAAGTGATATAAAAAATCATTTAGCCTAAATAACAATTGGTTCAAAATCATCAAAATTTTAATAACAACGGGTTCAAAACCATCAAAATTTTAATAACAATGGGTTCAAAACCATCAAAATTATAGAAATAGAGTTAAAAAATAAGTGATATAAAAAAAGTGATATAAAAAATCATTTAGCCTAAATAACAATTGGTTCAAAATCATCAAAATTGTAGAAATACAGTAAAAAAAAGTTGTAAAAATAGAATAAAAAAAATGATATAAAAAAAAATTATAAATGTTGTATAAAAAACTAATTATAAATGAAAAATAATAAAATTGAAACTTAATAAATATATATTAATTTCTTATGATAATTTACTATTTAAAATAATTAAAATTTATAAAAAAAATTATGTATATTATGTTATTAAATCTATTTATATGCAGTTATTTGGTATAGTGTTATTGTTTCTGTCGAAGGCGTAAAGGGAATATAGCAATCGATAATTCATTGACTTCATATTAATTTGTCCTTTAATTATAAAATTTAGCATCATTTTTATTGTTTGTACTATAGAAGTAAAAACGTTATTTTATATATAAAAAAAAAAAAAAAAACTTATATGTCATCGTCTCATTGGAGAATATATTTGAGGTCTTATTGCCAACTACGTTGTTCCCCATGTATTAAATGTGTAGATATCCAAAGTTTTGAGCTTAGACGCTCATTTTTAATTTTTATTACATTTTTACTGAAATGTTTACAAACCGAAAGTTCTGAGCATGGACACTGTTTTTTTTATTAATGTATTTGTCCTATTATTATTACTCCTTTGTATTTGTATTGAAATGTTTGCATACCGAAGGTTTAGATCATTGACACTTTTTTTGAGGTGCTTGAATAGGCCTGACAACTTAAATTTTTACATGGCACGAGGTCCTGAAACAAGCCTGACAACTTAAATGTTTGCATACTGTGAAGCCCTTACACAGCCTGACAGCCTTAAATGTTTACCTAAATAGGCTTCTCAGAGTACATTTTTCCTCAAAATTTTCCATACAATGTTGCAGTGAATTTGGACAATATTGTTGTCCAACTCCAGTTGAATAGGCATTGCATGTTTCATACTTCTTCTAGGCTTTGAATGCAATTTCGTCATCGTTGAAGCTACATACTTTGTTTACTAGTTCGGTGGGTGCTTCTTCTTCATTGGTTCCTCAGTTCTTGCTTGTGGTTGTTTGGTTCAACTTTGCAAGGTTGGGGTCCTGCATTCGTAGTTGGCTCTATTTTTATTTTATTTTTTACTTTGCGGGGTCCAGGTGTTGCACCCACAATTCGACCTGTGCTTCTATCGTTCATCGTTTCAGAGTAAGTTTCCATGCCATAATTTCATTTTCTATTCCTTCTTTGTTGTTCAGTGTTTGCAATTTACAAGTAAGAATGTTTTCTTATTTATACTGGCATGCTTGTCATATGTTTCTGGTTCTTTCTGTGCTTCGGTTGTAGTTTGGTAATCATTGGAGATACATATGTTGTTTACTGATTCGGTGGTTGTTTCTTGTTTGTTGGTTCGTTGGTTTGTTGGTTGTTGGTTGTTGTTGTTTGGCTCAAGTTTACAAGTTTGGGGGCATGTGGATACAGTCAGGTATGTTTGTGCTTTCTCGTTGGTTTGGTGCTTGTTGTTTTCTTTTGTTTGCTTTGGCTTTGTAGGGATGGGGACCTGCACTGGCAGTTGGAGATTTTGTTTTTTTTGGGGGGGGGTGCTTTGCAGTGTTCAGATACTGCACACGCGAGTGGAACTGCGGTTGTGTTGTTTGTCGTGTCTGGAGAAGCCGAGATTTGGTGCCTGTTCCATGCCCGCATGTTCTGCTGTGAAATTTTGTTGATACTTCAGTGTTGACATGATACAAAATAGTGGCATAAGAAATAATTGGACAACTACATGTGCAATTGCAGTATCTGTTGTTTTTTGTTAAAATAAAACATGTGCAAAACACACTTATTAAACATATATGGTGAAATGTGCCCATATCACAATACAACTTCTTTATCCTCTACACAGACTGGTGTGACCACGATATAATTTGTCTTGTACTTGAGATATGATACGTACACCAAAGATACCACAAAATTATATTTTCATGTCTGGAAGCATATCTGGATACTTTGCCACAGAAAACCAAAATCATTTAGCTATGTCCATACAATTTCTTAATATTTTGTGGCTTGTAATATATTTTGGGTAGGGAAAAACTTTATATATTTACAACCATGGGTGGAGAAAAAGCGAAGATTCATGTTTCTGACTATATTTTATTCTATTCGTTGATTCTCATTTACTGTATGTACATATTACTTGTTCTTCGCTGCATACCAGCTTCCATTCATGTTCATTGTATTTTGTGTGTTCTCACATTCAAACAAACAGAATAGCTGGGGAAAATGAAGGAGTCTTAAGTACAGCGGTAGAAGAGGAGATACAAAGGTACATGCTTGTACTGTTATTTCATATTTCGTTGTTTTGTATTTCATTTATTGTATGTATATGTGTTCACCTAGTTTATTGTATGTAGATATTGTGTACATTCCTACATAATAACTTATCTTCATTACATGTCTTCTTGTGTCCATTGTATTTTTCCTGCATTGCTACATTTAAACAAATAGAGTGGCTGGAGAGGACGATGGACTCTTTAGCGCAAATATAGATGAGGAGTTGCAGAGGTGCATACATGTACTCTTATTTCATATTCCAGTGTTTAGTATTTCATTTAATGTCTGTGTATTTGTTCTAGTACTTGTTCTACTGCTTTGCACCTTTTTTATTGTATGTATATACTACGTATCTTTCTGCTTATTCTCATGTAAATCGTATTCTCTTTGTTGCTACATTGAAATAAATAGAACTATATTTCTTTATTTTACATGTCTTTCTTCATACTAACTTTCCTTCATGTCCACTGTATACTCGACATTGCTACCTTAGAAGAAACAGATTGGTTGGACAGGAAGATGAATTCTTATATGCAACAGCAGAGGGGTCGGTGGTACAATCTTCGAAAAGGTATACCAATTGTGCTAGTAAATTAAACATACAAAACGGGTGGGGCATATAATATTGGACTAGAAAATGATGATTTGGAAACAATAGGCCTTTGTGCCCTCCCCATTTCTAATTTTTCAATTTTCTATTATCCCTTTTTATTTATGATTTCTCTGCTTAGTCGTCTTTCTGAAAATGCCTTGGTGCACGGGCTGGCGGACTCACGGGTTCACATTTATGGTCATGCTTCTACCTTATTCCATACTTACCCACTTTTTTTATTGTGGGTGTCGGGCTGGAGGGTTCGAGATTGCATCTCTCGCTTCAGAGGTTCTGTGATATACAGATTGGTCGTCGTGCCCCTCCATCTTGCCCTATTTACTGTTACACATTTTTTCAGTCAAAAAATCTGAGGCATACAATTTGACCCTCAGGTCCTCATGTTTTTTGAGTATCCCTTCACACCCTATTTCGTATTCCATATCCTTCGACCCTGCATGTGACATTAAGAACAATTATGGACAATATACAATGCATATGTTTGTTTAGTCCTTATGATGTTCATCTACACATGCTTGCATCAGAAAAATTTGGACTAGGGACATGGTCATGAGTAGTCAATCATCCCAAACATCACTAGACTGACAAGGCCAAAGGTAAAGGTGCATACTTTATGTTCCTCGTATGTTTACCAAACAAATATCCTCAATTATTTGTTCATCTATTGCATGGTGAATATGTTGATGTCATCTGCAACACATACTTTGCAGTCCACAAGAAGTATCAACAAATGCAAGTGAGACGTCGAACATAGCGCAGGTTCCACAGACTAAGAAGTTTGGTTGCAAAACTCTAGCTCCATAGTTAATCCAAGTTGTGCATATACTTGTACATTTATGCCAGGAAAAAAAGAAAACAAAAAAATAATGCACACTACCATTCACATTACTTTTCCTGTTCAAAAATTGTCATCGGGTCTAAACTTGTAACACCCAAAATACTATCAATAGAGGGCTTGAACAACCATTGAACTGGACAAGTGTTCATCGGGGACATAATGGTCGTCTATTGCACCTACTTGGACAAGGAAAACAAAACTAGATCCATTATGCATGATGACATGACAGACAAGGAGGCCCTCATGATAGTGACATTGACTATTCCTACACAACTTGTCCACAAACATGCAGAAAAGATATTGCTAGGTAATGGGATATCCATTATAAATTTTAATATATTGCCCAAAACAGTATATGACCGTGGTGATTGTGATCGGATTATATCGCTCAACGAAACAAGTATTGTGGAAAAATAACCTGTTATTTGTTCAGAATATTGTTTCGTACCAGACACAACTATCATCCAACTTGCACAAAGCAACGAAATTTACCCAATCAGAACCATTGGCGTAGTTGTCACACTCGCAAGAAAACTTGGCTCACAACACATTCTCCATATAAAATATGGAGATTCAGATAGTGACAAGGAAATGGTACTGTTCTCCATATCCAATTTTGTCCTTTTCTTTTGCATGTCCATGTATCTCGGTTAAGTTACACAAATATTGCATTGTTCCATGTTGTAGTTGCAATTGTTCGATACCTATTCAAATTTGTTTTCGTCAGTGGAACAACAATTGCATAAAGGGAAATTTCCACTTATTCTCTTCAAAAATACAACAAAGAAAAGAGATGTTAAAGAAAGGATCTTTCGCACAACCCAAGCAACATTTGTAACAAAGTTGCGAGAAGACATAGTACAGGATCTCAAGAATCTAACTAGCTCTACAATTGTTGTGCATATACATCTACAATTTCATCCTCACTTTGCTCATACAAATAACCTTGACCAAATTTCTGCAGTTTTTTTTTTTTGAGGGGTGCAGTTGTATATTATATTGTTCAATATATTAACTATTATGCTCATGTTTCCAGTTTGAAGGTGTTTTGGTTGCAGTGAATCTGTACTTGACCCCCTTTGAGCCTGTATGTGCGAAATGCAACTCTCCTGCTTCGTCTTCTTCTTTCATAAGTGACGATACAATTGATTGTCTACAATGTAGTAAAAAATGTCCATACATATATAGACATTGTCTCAATGATGCCATATGAATCGTGGGAAACACACCCGTGCATTGTACAATTCGAAAGCCTCTGTTACAAGATGTGCTTCCTGGGTTACCAGAATTGTCATATGAATCATACCTACAGAAAAAGGAAAACAATGTTTACATGATGCACGACTTTCGGATACATAGAAAATTTACCTTAAATGAGGACAATGTGATATTGCATATCGGCTGAAAAATAATAATAATAATAATAATAATCATATCAAGCTTTGGCAGGAAGCGAAAATATCTCATGTGTGTCTGTAATTTTTCTTCAACACCCAGATGAATGTTTTTCGGACTCGAGTCCTTCGTAGTTTACATCTATAGCTGTAAAATTCTCTTTCCATAGATTTTGTCTCTTCTTGTGCACTTGAAACAACAAGGAGAAACTAATTACAAATGCAATTGATGTTGTTATTTTGATTTTTTTTGCATCTCCCAGTAAGAATTTTGCATATTTGTTTCAGTGTGCAAATAAATAAATAAAATGGTGGTTGGTTGTGGCTTTGATGGAGGAGTCTATACGTTTTTTGGGTGCCCAAGTTGGACAATTGTTTTCCAACTATATAGCCATGGAAAGATTTCTGCATTTTTTTTGGGTGCCCAAATAAAATAAAAATCGGTCTCCAACTATACATTTATGGTCTGGTATCTGAATTTTCTCGATGCCATAATGGAAAAAAAGGACTCGGCATGGATAAAAACATGATCTTGAGATTTTCATATCTCGCTATAGAGATTGGGGAATTTGGGCATTGGAATTCATACATGTAGGTGTGGTTGTTGGTGATGTACACACGCATAAGATTGTTCAGTCCAGAAATGGGAAGCATGAAATAAAACCCCATAAAAATTATCCAACTTTAAATAACTCGGGCCCATCCTTTGAACCGTCGAAATAGCTTGCTCCTCTGGGCAGAATAATCAGGAATTTCCAATAATATTGGAAATTTGGCATTGTTAAAACTGGTAGTGATAGACCATGGCACTATCAGAAGAAAATGTCCATAGTAATCTTGTTTAATGGTAAAATAGTAATCGACAACTTTCTTGTTCCCCATTTTGAGATCTGGTTATAGCTAGCGTACAGTGGGGAAGCTCCAATGGTTTTGTGTTGTCTTGTATTTGTAGACTTTTGTTCATATCCCATGGCCTTGGTTATTTTCTTGTGGGAACATATACCAGATGTAAGAGAAAACCAATGCCATGATCTGTTTTTTTGTATATATCGAATTGTTTGATGCAAAGGTCGATGTGTATTTCTCTATGGAACCTTGTGGGATCTTGCTTGAGGCCTTCTGTGTTCATACGTTGCCTTTTGCCTCAACTTTCAATACATTTGGTGTTTACATGGTTCTTGGTTGTATGCTTCGTTTTGGAAAATTAATAATACATTCAGGATCTTCGTAGTTTTTCTATGATCTTAAAGACTATAGAGGACATGCTTTTCCCTTTAATATAAGCTATGTGACGCAAATGTGGTATGTGGCTCGTTTTAGCACTTTTCCTTGATCGATGAACTTACGAAAAATAATCTCCTGGAATAATTTGAAATAAAAGAATATATACTATGCAAAGTCCAATGGAACTATCATATCAACGAGAGAACATTAAAATTCAAATTCGTCATTTTTATACTTGCGGTGCAACTGACAGTACAATAAATTTACTTAGACATCCTAGAATTGATTTTCTTGTATCTTTTTTACGCTTATACAAGAAGATCCTGGAAACTATAAGCATGGATCATTGTATCTATTTCTTGATTGAAGAACTTGTTCACATGTTTAATGGACTTCATAGTTACTGTTAAGACCATCAATGGGGCTTTCTTACACCAATTCCCGCTTCCAAAAATTGCCATCCCCTTTCTTTTTTTCCCTCTGCTTTCCCTTTCTGGTTACTTACTCGTTTTTCGGGAAATGTCTAGGTGCAGAAGTTGGAGGATTCACGTGTTCATATTTCCACTTACTTTTATATCACTAGCCCGACCCACCGCTTCCCCGTTTCATATTGAACAAACTTTTTGGATCGTGGGTCCTAGATAGGCGGGTTCAACATTGCGTTTTCATTGTTTTGTTTCCTGCAGATAGCACTCGAACTTCCTCGATATACAAATTAGCAAAACAATTCCCCTTTATCTCATTTTTAGCACTCTTCCTTGATCTATGAACTTAGCAAAAGTAATCTCCTGGAATAATTTGAAATAAAAGAATATATATTGTGCGAAGTCCAATGGAACTATCATATCAACGAGAGGATATTAAAATTCAAATTCGTCATTGTTATACTTGCGGTGAAGCTAACAGTACAATAACTTTACTTACACATCCCAAAATTGATTTTCTTGTATATTTTCGACGCTTCTCTTATACAAACAGATACTGGAAACTATAAGCATGGCTCGCTATATCTATTCCTTGATTGAAGAACCTATTCACATGTTTAATGCACTTCATAGTTACTGTTAAGACCATCAATGGGCTTTCTTACACCAATTCTCGCTTCCAAAAATTACCATCCCCTTTCTTTTTGCCCTATGCTTTCCATTTTTGGTTACTTAATCGTTTTTTCATAAAATTTCTAGGTGCGGGAGTTGGCGGATTCACGTCTTCAGATTTCCACTTACTTTTATATCACCAACCTGACCGACTGCTTCCTTGTTTCATATTTAACAAACGTTTTTTATCGCGGGTTCCTGGATAGGCGGGTTTAACATTGCGTTTCCATTGTTTCACCGCCTGCAAACAACACCCAAACTTCTGCAATCTACAAATTAGCAGACAAATTCCCCTTTATCTCGTTTTTAACATTTTTCCTTGATCGATGAACTTAGCAAAATTAATCTCCTAGAATAATTTGAAATAAAAGAATATATATTGTGCGAAGTCCAATGGAACTATCATATCAACGAGAGGACTTTAAAATTTAAATTCTTTGTTGCTACACTTGCGGTGAAGCTAACAATACAATAACTTTACTTAAACATCCAAAAATTGATTTTCTTGTAGCTTTTTTACGCTTCTCTTATCCAAATAGATCTTGGAAACTATAAGCATGGCTCGTTGTATCTATTCATTGATTGAAGAACTTGTTCACATGTTTAATGCACTTAATAGTTACTTTTAGAACCATCAATGGGGATTTCTTACACCAATTATCGCTTCCGAAAATTGCCATCCCCTTTATTTTTTCCCTTTGCTTTCCGTTTCTGGTTGCTTACTCAATTTTCAGAAAATTTCTAGGTGCGGGAGTTGGTGGATTCACGTCTTCAGATTTTCGTTGTTACTTTGATATCACCAGCCTGACTGATTGCCTCCCCATTTCATATTGAACAAAAATTTTGAATCGCGGGTTCCCGGATAGGCGGGTTCAACATTGTGTTTCCATTGTTTTGTCGCCTGCAAACAGCACCCGGACTTCTGCAATCTATAAATTAACAAACAAATTCCCCTTTATCTTGTTTGGTTTCACTTTCTGTTTACTTGGTCCTTTTTCCGAATGTGTATTTTTTCTGAATGTCTCCTGCTTTTATACCCGAAGTTCCGCAATATACAAATTGACCCTTGAAATTCGTCATTGTCTCAAGTTCCGTGTTACGCATTTTTCATTCAACAGTTGGGGTAGATACAATTTGACCATCGGGCCCTCACATCTCTTGAGTAGATATTGTGGCCATTTTTTCAAGCCCGTCAATATTTCCTATTCCGAGTATGTCTAATGCTTTTATATCATGAGTCTGACCAATCGCTTGTCCATTGCATACTTGGACACTATTACCATCGTCGGTTCTTGGCCAGGCTTGCTCAACATTGCGCTTCCATTGTTCTACTACGCACAAACATCACTCGAAATTCTGCGATATACAAATTGATGGCCGAAATCTGTCATTGTGACATACAATTTGACCATCGGCTCCTCACGTCTCATGGGTATATCTTGTGACCCTATTTTTGAAACCCGCCCGACCGCTTTCCATACTTGGGCATCTCTTGGAATTTGTTTCACGGGTTGGTGGGAGGACGAAATGTACAATGTTTAGTTGCTCTTCACCATCCTCGCTACCTTCGTACTTCTTTCTAGATATGCAATTATAAATCTTTAATGTTAGTAGTTCATTTTGCATGAACCGTTAAGATTGCCATTAATGTCCAGAAGGTCGGAGAAGATTTGTCATTAATACGAATTAAACCAAGATTTGTGAAGAAGAGTGTTATCATTTCCAAGTATTCATTTCAAACATGATGCAATCTCTTTCGTGCGTCGGGCGGTTGGCACCTTTACGAAATCTCTAATTCGTAATCTCTCTTCGTCGTCATCGCCACCTTCGAACTTTTTTCTAAATATGTAATTAGTAAGCTTTAATGGTAACAAATCACTACACATGAACCCTGGAGATTATCATTGATCAACGAAAGGCTCGAGGAGATATTCCATTGATACGCATTAAACCAAGATTTGTGAAGGGCTATATTATCCCTCCCCAATTTTCATTTCAAACATCATCTGGAGCAAATGGAAATTATCTTTAACTTATGGCAACAGTTTTGTCGAGATACAGTAAATTCCTTCGGGCATGATGGCCAGAGGCTCCAGTATTCAAGGGCATATTCTTACTACTCATCTCCCTCTTCCCAGGAGCAAAAAGGGAGATGATCCCTTGGTGCACCGAGAGATATATTTCAAGCCAAATAATTCCAAGGCAACCATGTCTGCCCACTTTCATTGATGGTTGGCGTAGAGGTTGATGTGATGGACTTCAAGCTGGAAGAAGATGATCTGATGTACGATGATACAACAATGGATGATGTCAATGCAAAGACTATTTCCACTTCTGCGCCCAAATTGAAATCAACTATAACGGGCATCACTTCCTGGATTAGCTATGGTGGTCCTGACAACACCAAAAGAAGGGGTTTCAAAAAAGAAATCGACGTTGAACGCAATAGCCTCTTTGTAGCTCGAAAGTAGGAATTCCAAAGGTCCAAATTAGTTTGTTCTGGGTGAAAGTATTTCATTGTAAGGAAATGATATTTTGATGCTCCCAAAGATATATTTCAAGCCAAAAAACTATTCAATTGCGGGACCATTGCCTTGTTCTCTAGATATACAATTAACATCTTAGGGAATGAGGAATAGAACTCCCACTGGTGCAAGGCATATTCCTACTAGTCATCTCCTTCCGCCCAGAATGGACTAATTTGGGCCTTTGGAATTGCACATGCAACCTGTGTCCCTGAATTTTTCAACTTTGAGGAGGTGGTTTCTTGGTGTGTCCTAACTTTCAGTTTCGAGCTATTTTGTTTGCCCTACAACATTTTTCGTCTTCTTCCTCAGGGGAATCTTGTGAGAACTATGAATTTTACCACATGATTGTTGTTCATCTGCTTCAAGCCAAGGATTTATTCCACTGCGGACCCACTTTCTTGTTTCTTTGTCGACTCAGTTCTTCCACAAAATATTGAGATCGGGGCAGCTAACAATTATATGACAATGCACTGTGTCGATTCATCAAGATTTTATGGAAACAAAAAATGAATTTTAGACAGTTTCAAACCAATGTTCAATTCTATTAGTAATGTAGATAGAACATAGCAATACCAACTCACAATGTTGGTGTAAGATCGTCATTCTTGTTTCTAGACATTCAATTATTAAGATTTAATGCTAACAACCCATAATGCAAGAAGTTTAATACTTAAGTTAATATGTTATAGTCATGGAAGAATGTATCAAGAAGACACTTACTCCCACAAGTTGTAATAAAATCTAATCCTCAACAAAGCGTTTGCTGACAATTACTAGAAAATCATGGTTTTGAAACATTGGGGCTTGTTTGAAGCCAATTCCGGCCGCTTACGAAAATTTCCCTTCGCCTTTCTATTTTCCCACTCTTTTATCCCCTGTAAATTCTCTTTCTGGTTACTTAGTCATTTTTTCCGAAAATGTCTTGTTGCGCGGGTTCAGGAAATTTCAAATTTCTAGTTGTTGTTTTTCGTACCCGCTACCTTAAGATTTATTTCCAAGTATATGCAATATGTATACAACTTCTCCAGCAACATACAGATAAGATCTTGCCAAGAAATGGAATATCTATTGCAGATTTTAATATATTGGACCTTCAATTCCCTCTTCTATACTTGACCAAATTCGCGTTTCTTTTTCCCCTCTACTCTCTCTTTCTTGTTACTTAGTCATTTTTTCTGAAAATGTCTCAATGCACGTGTTGGTCGACTCACGGGTTCACATTTGCACTCATTCTTTTATATCGTGACTCCGACCAACCACTAGTCATTTGATGCCTATGCACTTCTCAGATCACGGATTCCCAGGTAGGCGGGCTCTATATTGCACTTCCATTATTTTGTGGCCTGCAAACATCACCCGGACCTCCGCGATATACAAATTTACTTCTTCACTCCCACACCATACCCTGTTCTGTGATACACAGTTTGCAAACAAAATTTCTGAGGCCTTCAATTTGACCTTCGGGTCCTCACGTCTCCTGGGGAACTATTGTCACCCCATTTTGAAGCCCCTGCATCTGCTTTCCATATTTCTCCATTTCTTGGAATCTCTTTCACGCCTCCAATTCCATAGTTACCCGAATTTTTGTCTTGCGGACTCCCGGACAGGCGGAGTGCACTTTCAGTGTTTCTTGACCTACAAACAACCCCCTGGCTTCTGTGATATACAAATTGCACTTCATATTCCTACATCAACCCCTCTTCCATCTTACACAATATGCACTTAAAATTTTTGATCAATACAATTTGACCATCGGGGCCTCATGTCTCCTCGGGAACCCTTGTCAGCCTATTTTGAAGCTCATCTGACCGCTTTCCACAACCATTTCTTGCAATCTCTTTCGCGGATCGTCGGGTTGGCGGGTTCAGACAATTTCCAATTCCTAGTCATTGTTTTTTGTGCCCGCCACCTTCGCACTTATTTCCAAGTATATGCAATAAGTATATAATTTCTTCAGAAACATGCAAAAAAGATTGATCTCTATATTCTATACTTAACCAAATTCTCGTTTCTCTTTTCCTTGTACTTTATCTTTCTCGTCACTTAGTCATTTTTTCGAAAATGTCTAGCTGTGCAGGTTGGCGGACTTGCGGGTTCACATTTACACTCGTTCTTTTATATCGTGACTCCGATGGACCGCTTCCCCACTCCATATCCATTCACTTCTCCGACCGCGGATTCTCAGGTAGGCGGGCTCTATATTGCACTTATATTGTTCTGTGACCTGCAAACAATACCCTGACTTCCACGATATACAAATTTACAACCAGACTCACATCATATCGTCTTTTGTATTACAGTCTACCTATCATGCCCTCTTTCGTGGTACAAATGTTTCACTAAAAACTTCTGAGACATACAATTTGACCATCGGGTCCGAATGTCTCCTGTGGAACTATTGTCACCCCATTTTGAACCATGGTCATCCGCTTTCCATACTTCTCCATTTCTTCGAATTTATTTCGTGGATCATCGGGTTGGCAGGTTCAAGAAATATCCAATTCCTAATAGTTGTTTCCTGTGCCCACACCCTTTGCAATTAGCGATTGGCAATTATATATAAGATATTATTTTGTTAATGCTAAACCAGGATTTGAGGAGATCTCCCATTAATACGCATAAAACCAAAATTTCCGGATGGTTATATTATCCCTTCTGAGTGTTAATTTCAAACATCATGGAATGTCATTTGTGCATCGTCGGGTTGGTCTGTTCACGAAATATTCAATCCTCGATTCTGAAAACAAGTCTGACCGATCATTTCCCTATTCCATACTTAGCCACTTTCTCGGAATAAAATTTGACCGTCAGACACTCACCTCTCCTGAGTATCCACCGTAACCCTATTTTGAATCTCGTCCGACCGCTTTTCAGACATTTCCATTCATTCCTTGCTCTTACCCGTCTCCATGACTTTCACACTTGTATATAATAAAAAAATGTTTATATATATATGAAATTAGTGACATTTAATTCTAACATCTCATCGTGCAGGAACCATATATATTGTCATTGATGAGCGAAAGGCTCGAGGAGATCTCCTATTAATACACATTAAACCAAGATTTGTGGAGCATTATATTATCCCTTCCGAGTGTTGATTTCAAAATCACGAAATGTCCTTCGCACGCCATCGGGTTGGAACGTTCACAAAACCTCCAATCCTTAATTGCTCTTCACCATACCTGCCACCTTCGCACTTATAAATATGCAATAAGTAAGCTTTACTGCTAACAGTTCATCATGCAACACCCATAAAGATTGTCATTAATTAGTGAAAGGCTCAAGGAGCTTTCCCATTCATTAGCATTGAACCAACCTTTGCAGAGATTTATATTATCGCCTCCAACTATTCATTTCAACCATCGTTTGGGGAAAATGAACATTCTCATAAACATATGGCATCATCTCAACAACAGTTTTGTGGAGATACAGTGAACATCTTCGGGTGCAAGGACCAGAACTTCCAGTAGTCTAGGGCATATTCTTATTACTCATCCCCTGCCGCCCAAAAAGAAGTAATTCGGACCTCTGGGATTGCTCATGCAGGTTGTGTCCCTAAATTTTTTGACTGTAAGGAGTTGGTCTCTTGGTGCACCGATAAATTTATTTCAGACCAGAGAATTATTCCACTGCGGGATCTCTCTTCTATTTATTTTTCACCTCAGGTCTTCCGCCATATGTTAAGATTGTCGGAGCCAACATTAACGTTTAAAGGAGAAGATTCCAAGCAGTTCCTAACAAATCATAATAATGGGTTGGACCTCTTGCTTGAGTTCTTGGAAGACTCGGTGGTAGTTCCTAAAGATATCATAAGCTTGCAGGTTAGTTCATTTAGAAATCCATACCGGGAAATTGCCTGGTTGTTTACAAGAATAATGGGACAGGACTCAACCACAACCATTTCTCGGATGGCTCTTTATATTTTGTATTTCACAATCAAGGAACAAGCCATTTTTTATTGGGTCAAGCTAATTTCCCATGAAATTTGTTCCCAATTGTCAAGCTTCAAAAAGGAGAAGAAATTTTATATGTCATCCTACTTAGTTTTTGCGATAGCACATTGCTGCCAGTTTCCAAAACTGTTTTTGTCCAAGAAGGTCAACTGGGAATTCGACCCAGTAATGTTTTGGTACCATGCCTTGTGGAAGCACAAGGCCTCCCACTGTTTTTAGGAGGTTTTTAATGGCTTTGTGTTTATTTTCAAAGTTTTTTTTTAGAAGAAGATGCTCCCTGAATATATGACCATGCAACCAGTTTTTTGGACAGGAAGGGGGCACTTGAACATCTGGATAATTACATTGTGATAAGGATTTTTGGCTCCAAGGAAAAACCTTCTCTCCTTCAATGTCACATTACATACATAATGTTTGTTAAAGAAGTAGCAAGGCAATACAACTACTGGTTGCATCTATGCCAAGAGAAGAGAAAAAACAGTTCATTCCTCCGCCTTGGAAAGTCGGGGACTTCGTGTTGAGGAACGTCAACAAAATTGATGAATTCGCAACCCATTTTAGCAACTTGAACCTAGTATATGGTGAAATTCTAAGAGGGTTTGACCCCAATAAAATTTTCTTACAACATTTACAAACACTTGGCTTCGACAATTATTTTTTTCAAAAAACACCTGACCGAAAAACAGAGACATTGGCGACAATGCTCTTGCTTCTGATGTCAGCGACCTAGACACACTGCAAAGCACCACTGACTCATACAAGCAATAGGGAAAAGGCCCCGGTGAGAAGAGTGTTCAATCGACGAATAACACTCCCAAAAGTACAACATCCCAGAGCATCACTCCAACGGCCCACCACAGCAACAAAGAAACTCAGAGTTCTTCAAACGGAGGACCCTAAAATTGATAGTTCTCGCAAGCTTCCAGTGGACAAGAAGAGAAAAAAAATTGTGGGAAAGGCGGAAGAGCCCGAAATTCAGAGTGAGAACATGGAACTTGAGCTTGATCTGGATAACGTATTCCGCTACCTTGATCAGCCTCGAGACGCGATCCAACATAGTCATCCAATGGACATATCTAATACCGAAAATTTTGACGAAGATGAATCCTTCGTGTTCCAGAGAGTTGTTTTTGACAGTCGGTCCAAAAAATTAATTATTGAAAAAAAAGATGTGAAAAATAAGAAAGGAAAATCTCGTTTAGAGGTTAACCTTACGAAGATGCAGTCGTCCCAAATCTATCGACTTCACACAGCGACCAAAGATGCTCTTGATGATTCCATTGGAGGCATTGAGGCCGAGAATGCCATATTGAAGGACCGGGTCAAGGAATTGGAAGAGGCTTTGATTCATATGCCATTGCTTGCCAATACTTTGGAAATATCCATGCCTTCCACCCCTACATCCAAGTTAAAAGGATCCTCCAACCTCCTCGCATAGTGTAGGGGATATGTGGAGAATAATATCAAGAAAAGAATGGAACTGATTATTGAGGCATGGGAAACATCACAAGCCATGACTTCCCTTGGAACGAAGGCACATAATTTGCTCGAACATTTGCAGGGGCAGTTAAAAGATGAAGAACATTTCTATTTAAACATGGTCCTTCCTTTTGGCACCATTGTCAGCAACATGACATAAACAAGAAGAAGAGAACAATATCTCCCATCCAAAAACTGGATCCGTCAATTAAATGCATGCGGGAAAGAAAAAGTGAAGAACCTACATCTCATTGTCGAGTCATGTGAACAAGCCATATCAAAGAACGAAAAATTATTCACAAAGATGGCCAGAATAAACTTAGCCGGAAGGACCAATGACTTCCAATACCCCAAATTAATCGTCAACTCCTTGCCCTTAACTAATCAAGCCTTCATTAAACAGGTTGATATTTTTAAGACTTTGTCTTTGGAAAAGTTTTATAGCATCCTTGAATATGGTCAAGTTGATGTCGACAAGTAGCTAGTCAACTATTTGGTACAGAATGAGGAAATTGATCGGGCTCTACGTAATCTTTCTATCGACTTCAGGGAATTAGAAAATGAACTTTTCAACATAAAAATTTGGAATGAGATCAACGTCGCCCCAATGAGAAGCTACATTGAAGAATGGATCGAAAGGGAATTGAAGCAAGTCGTCTACAAAAGGCAATAGGCAGTTGCCACGATTCCAGTAGTCGTCGACGACATCAATGAAAAGGCATTAGCAAGCAAATAGCAACAGGAGTCATATGTACCATCACTGTAATTCTATATTGATCACATCCTACTTTATTTATCAACCAAGTTATTCCAGTTTTTTAAATAGAAATGTCTAGCCAAAGACTGATACCTTTCAATTTATTCTTTTCCTATCGTCGCCCACTTCTTCTTTCTACAGTCATATTTCTTGTACATAGTTCTCTTATGGTCCGCGGGAGCCCCAATCCCAGTCTATATGACAAACGCATTTAAATTTCCAGGAATTTGTAACAAACAATATTATTTTTTTTATATATTTCAAATAAAAAATATTTATGTCCTCATAAATTTTTATCTTCCACTATGTGTATGGTCTGCGCAAGCCCCAATCCCAATCCATATGACAAATGCATTTAAATTTCCAGGAATATGTAACTTTTTTTATATATTTCAAATTAAATTGTTTTTATCTCTTTTTATATTTATGTCGTCATAAATTTATATCTTCCACTATGCAGAAATTGTATTTTCTTAATTTGAATATAACTTTTTTTTGTCCTGCCACATATAGAGACAAAATAGACAGAAATTTTCAACATAGTAAAATATATTATAAACTTTTAAAAAATAAATGGGGCTCTAGAGGCCACGTGTCATTTATTGCATGGATACCACCTATGCTTCATGCTTCTTGCCATATCTCCACTACGGTTTCCATCTGCCTCCACTACTTCTTCCTATCCCTCTGCATTTATTCCCAATTCAGCCCGGTAGGGACTACGCTGCCACACAACACTTGTTTGGAAAGAAAAATCGAAATGCTTGAGACTATGTTATTTCGATAATAAAGAAATGATGCTTGGGACTATGCTATTTCAATAATAAAGAAATGATGCTTGGGACTATGTTATTTTAATAATTGACTTGATGTATATGCATTTCTTAATCATAGTTATAAAAAAATTGTTTTATTTCTCTTAAAATTTTATATAAGAGAATTTTATATGGCATATGTAAACAATGTCATTGCTTGTTTTTTACAATCCAAGTGAGTCTAATGGTTAAGGGTATGTGTTTTTTTCTTGGAGCTCACAGGTTCAAATCTAGAGAGGGGTAGGGTATGTATGACCTTAAAAATAGATTATTATTATTATTACTACTACTACTATAAGGTTAATGACATTTTTTTACTAAATTGTAATTGTTAGTCATTATCATTATGACTTTGTGTAATTAATTTTGAATATATTAAGTATTTATAGAGGTTGGAAATTAATGAAGGTTTAAATTTATTTGTATTTAAATGATTGTGATTTTAAATCAAAAGATGATGATAATTATTATTATTATTATGCATTTTTTTCATTTTCAAAATCTCAAACTCTAATCAATTTTTATAGGCTTTGTGTCAACTCGTAATTGGGCAAAGTCCTTAAGGGCACCATTGCACGAAAGAATAAAACTTGGATCATAGTGGAACTCTCATGATATTTACTAGATTATTATCACATTTTTTGTTAGAAAAAGGTCATTTCTTTACAAAATTAACCTCCTCATACTAGATGTTGGGTTAATTGCCATTGGTGGCTTATGATCCCATTTTATTTCATATGATGAAGCTTATATAATGGCTTGGGATACTCCATTGAAAAATGCCTCATTATATGGGCCTCAAGAGTTGTCATATTGGCCCATATAGGCTTAGGTGGCCAATATAGTCTTGGAGTGCATAATGTAGGCATGATTTAGTCTAGAGAGCCAAGCAAGAAGGAGCTAATTGTTGAACACTCTTGTTGAGAGAACACAGGCTCAAACTTTAGTCAAGGAAATTGGGGGAATAACGAGAAAGATTCCTAGGGTTTGCCCATAGTGGTGTGATTTTTCATGGTCTAGGATCCATTTCTTTGTCGAGTTAATGATGTTGTATAAACAAGCTTGTGGCTCCGTGTTCGTTTTCAATTCGTCGGGGTTGGTTTTGTGAAATCGTGGACTAGTTAATGAGGCGGTCATTTTGTCCCTTTTGCATTAGGGAAGAACGGTTTCGTAATTATCACCCACATGACTCTCCATAAAGTGGCGGAAGATGATGATGGGTCGTGGAGTTGATGGAGATTGTGTCGTTGAGGGGATCCACAAGATGGAAATCGACATATTTACAGTTTTACACAGGCCCTCAAGGCATTGTCATTGAACCATCCCTTTGATTTAGATGATGGTGTTGGTGTCGACTCAGACGCGGTGGGGCCTTCGAAACCTTTGGAAAGGTATTCAGGAGCAGGCATTGGCAGGTGCAAGCACAAGAAGGTTCAAGGAAGATGTCATGACAGGGGTCTTTCTGGTGCTAAAATTGGCAGATCGACGAAAAGTAGGAATGACAAATTCTCTAAAAAATAAGAATTATTTCAGAGTGTTACAGCTAAAGATGTGATGGCTTGTGCTCCTCACACTCAACTTGATATTTCCATTTTTGCAGAAGTTTCTGATCCTTTCTTGTTAATTCCACCTTGTGGCATTTATGGCAGTGGGATTCAAAAAAATTGTATGTCTATTACACAAAGTTTGAGTTGTGTTGCTAATATCCAAGTGATGGACAAGAAAGACACTGAAAATTGTTGGGAGGATGTTTAGCAAGACAACAAACATCCTACACCAGGCCAAGCTGTTGATGGATGTGTGTAGAAATTTGTTGCAGAAGGCAGGGACTGGGTTGGAGCAGATGGTGATAGAGAAATGTCGGCATCTTCTAAGCAGGGAAGAAGCTTTGATATGAAACATGTTATTCTCAACCTTGGTTACATCCAACTTTATATTGGAAAAAAGAAATCAAATTGACAACTACAATAATGTTGTATCACATAAGATATTAACTTCAATATATATACATTATTTGATAATCTCTTTCATTAACTTATCATAAGATATAATTTTTGTTACTAATTTGTATAAGAATTATTTATAGTCTATGAATTATTGGATCTTTTGGAATGACATGCAGAGTGATGGAGCATAACCTATTGCCACCCAAAAAGGAAAAGAAATTGCATATTAGAAAAAGGAACAAAAATGCATAGAAAAAAAAGTGACAACAACAAACTAAAGCTATGATAAAGTAACTGATAGCATTGGATTAATTAATAGCAATTGGTCAGATGGACTTCAAGATTTAAGAGACTAAACACAAACTGTTAATTGATAAGCAAACAATCATTCATCTTACCTGAGTGTTATTTTTGTTGAATGCTCCAAAACAAGAAAGAACTCAAATCTACAATATTTCTAGATGTGCTTCAAACACAGGAAATAGTTAAGATTCAAGACATTAAATAGAGACCGCTAGTTTATAAGCAAGCAATGATTCATCTTACTTGAGTGTTCCTTTTGTTAAATGCTCCAAAACAAGAATGAACCCAAATCTACAATACTTCAAGATGTGCTTCAAACAAAGGAAATAGCACAAATCAAGTAATAACATATGTGATCAAGCTAAAAACAAATTGGCAAAGCCTCGAGCTCTCTAAACATAAACAATAGGTACTTTGATACATTGTTCCACCAGAAGAAGGCGGACGACACAATTGAAGAGAGTGGTATAGGGATGACGGTGATGGGAAGGCGGTCAGTATAGGGGTGGGAAGATGGCATTGTCAAGGCATGATTATTGTTTGTCAGTAGTTAATGTCGGTTAGACAGAAACATTATTACAAACATTAGAGAACGTGAATCTCACAATAAGACGTGAAACCTATTCTCCAATGAGATTTCAACAAATTTGGTTTTTTTATAATATAGAAAAATATAATTATCTTTGTAATAGTCAAACATTAAAAACTATGAAAAATTATATAGTCAATGGAAAACTAACAGGAGGTCAACCATAAACTGGTCACTATAGTACCATGGCTCTCGGACCTGCGTTGCGAACAGCGAGGGAGAAAATTTGTGGGAGGGCTTACGGTTCGGTTTCTGAAGGGCGTAACAGGTACATATCTGTCTTACTAGCTCAAACTTTAGTTAAGGAAATTGGGTGAATAACGAGAAAGATTCCTAGGTTTTGCCCGTAGCGATGTCATTTTGCATGGTCTAGGATCCATTTCTTAGTCGAGTTAATGGTGTTGTATAAACAAGAGCTTGCGACCTCGTATTCATGTACAATTCTTTGGGGTTGGTTCTGTGAAACCATGGACTAGTTAATGAGGCAGTCGTTTTATCCCTTTTACATTACGAAAGAATGGTTTTGTAATTATCACCCTCGTGACTCTCTATCAAGTGGCAGAAGATGATGATGGGTCATGGAGATGATGGCGGTTGTGTCACTAAGGGGATCCACAAGCTGTAAATCGACATATTTACAGTTTTACACAGACCCTCAAGGAATTGTCATTGAATCATCCCTTCGATTTAGATGATGGCATTGGTGTCGGCTCGGACACTGTGGGGCCTTCACATCCTTTGGAAATGTATTTAGGAGCAGGCAATGGCAGGTGCAAGCACAAGAAGGTTCAAGGAAGAGGATGGGACATGGGTCTTTCTGGTGCTAAAATTGGTAGTTCAACGAAAAGAAGGGATGACAAATTATCTAAAAAAGAAGAATTATTTCAGAGTGTTATAGATGAGGATGTGATGGCTTGTTCTCCTCGCACTCAACTTGATATTTCCAATTTTGCAGAAGTTTTTTATCCTTGCTTGTTAATTCCACCTTGTGGAATTTATGGAAGTGGGAGTCAACAAAATTGTATGTATGTTACACAATTTTGAGTTGTGTTGCTAATCTCCAAGTGATGGACAAGAAAGAAATTGAACATTGTTGGGAGGATGTTTAGCAAGACACCAAACATCCTGGATTAGGCCAAGTTGTTGATGGATGTGTGTAGAAAGTTAATGCAGAAGGCAAGGACTGGGTTGGAGCAGATCGTGATAGAGCAGTGTCAGCATCTTCTAAGCAGGGAACAAGCTTTGATATGAAACATGTTATTCTTAACCTTGGTTACATCCAATTGTATATTGGAAAAAAGAAATCAAAGTGACAACTACAATAATGTTGTATCGCTTAAGATATTAACTTCAATATATATACATTATTTGATAATCTATTTCATTAAATTATCATATAATATAATTTATGTTACTAATTTGTATAAGAATTATTTATAGTCTGTGAATTATTTAATCTTTTAGAATGACATGCAGAGTGATGGAGCATAACCTATTTCCACCTAAAAAGGAAAAAAAATTGCATATTAGAAAAAGGAACAAAAAGGCATAGAAAAAAAAGCAACAACAACAAACTAAAGTTATGATAAAGTAACTGATATCATTGGATTAATTAATAGAAATTGGTCTGATGAACTTTAAGATTTAAGAGACTAAACACAGACTGCTAATTCATAAGCAAACAGTGATTCATCTTACCTAAGTGTTCCTTTTGTTGAATGCTCCAAAACAAGAAAGAACTCAAATCTACAATATTTCTAGATGTGCTTCAAACACAAGAAATAGTTAAGATTCAAGACACTAAACAGAGACCTCTAGTTTATAAGAAAAAAATGATTCATCTTACCTGAGTGTTCCTTTTGTTAAATGCTCCAAAACAAGAAAGAACCCAAATCTACAATACTTCGAGATGTGCTTCAAATAAAGGAAATAACACAAATCGAGTAATATCATATGTGATGAAGCTAAAAAAAAATTCCAAAGCCTCGAGCTCTCTAAACAAAAACAATAGGTATTTTGATACATTGCTCCACCAGAAGAAGGTGGACGACACAGTTGAAGAGAGCGGTATAGGGATGATGGTGATGGGAAGGTGGATGGGATAGCGGTGGGAAGTTGGCATTGTCAAGGCATGATTATTGTTTGTCAGTAGTTAATGTCGCTTAGACAAAAAAATTATTACAAACATTGGAGAACGTGAAGTTCGCAATAAGATGTGAAACCTATTCTCCAATGAGGTTTCAAAAAATTTGTTTTTTTTATAATATAGAAAAATATATTTATCTTTTCCTATCTCAAATATTACAGACTATGAAAAATTATATAGTCAACGAAAAACTAATAGGAGGTCAACCATGCACTGATAGCTACAGTACCCTGGCCTTCGGCGGTACTATGTTATTTTAATAATTCACTTGATATATGTCCATTTCATAGGCATTGTTACAACATAATTTTGTTTTACTTTTCTTTAAATTTTACAAGGAAAATGTCAATAATGGCATTAATGTGTTTGAGAAGGGAAATTTCTAGTCTTTATCATTATGATTTAGAGTAGTTAACGTTGAATATATTAAGTATTTATAGAAATTAGAAATTATGAAATCTTAAATTTATTTATAATTAGATGATTGTGACCTAGAATTAAATGATGATGATGATGATGTATTTTTTTAATTTTTAATTTTCAATAACTTTATTTTTCAGTCAATTTAGTTTATTAGTGTTATATTATGCATCTCATGCCATACATTCTTGTGGTAAACTTTCCTTACTTTATCAAAATTCAATGACAAAGGGAGTCAAAGTTTTCATGGATCTCAAACTCGAATCATTTTTTCTAGGTTCTGTGTTGACTTGTAATTGGACAAAACCATTAGGAGCATCATTCTACCAAGCACAAAACTTGGACAGTGGTGAAAATTTGATGATATGTGAATTTTTTACTAGATTATTATGAAGATTGTGGTTAGAAAAAAGGTCCTTTTGTTACAAAATTAACTCACTCCCCATACTAGAGATTGGATTAATCTTAACTTGGTCAATGATGGGTTTATTGTGGGTGGCTTACAAGCCCATGGTACTGGGTAACCCATGGTATTATCCCATGGTATTTCATATAATGAAGACTATTTAATGGATTTGGATACTCCATTATAATATGACTCATGGTATAGGCCTCAGAAATTGGTCTATTGGCACGTATAGGCCTGGGTGGTTAGTGTAGTACCAAAATGCATAGTGTAGACTTGATTTGGTCTAGAGTGCCAAGAAAGAAGGAGCTCATTGTTGAACACTCTTCTTGAGAGCATAGAGACTCTGTAATGTATTGTAACCATTTAGTTATTAAATAATATATTGAGCATGTTGTAGAGTGTGGGTTGTTTTAATCCCAGAAGGGTTTTCCCTGGGAAATCATGTTGTTTAATGGTTTGTTGTTTATTTCATTTGTTTGCAACTATTATATTTTAAGTTTTTACACATTCTCCTCTCATTATTAGTGTAGGAAGCATGTTTCTCTCATTTTATTCCTTTCATTTGGTATCAGAGCATGATAACCTTGGATCCAAGGTGTTAGGGACAAGGTTTTTTTTATCTAATCTTGGTTTGAGTGGGAGCTTGTGTAGAATGGACACGTGTTGCAAGAAATTGGCAAGAATGACAAGACTTGAAATGGAGAGCGAGATTGAATCATGTGGCTTTGGTCTAGAACATGCATGGAGAAGCATGGAGTTGTTGGTTTTTCTAATCTCGAGTGCAGATTTGACGTGATATGATAGATTTTTTGTATAGTGTTCTAGATCTAGTGTTGGGATGCCTAGATCTATTGTAGATTCGACTATATTTGTGAGATCTACTGAAATCAAGTTTGTTACCATATGAATCTATTGGTCAAAGGTTGTTGTGGCATGGAAAATTGCCTTGCATTGTTGGGGCCATCACAACATGGAAAATGATATTTTTCTATGGAGAATTCCACCAAGGAATGCATATAAACCAGGGATTTAACAAATCATGGCTTTGTTATAAACTCCATGTGTGTTGATTGAGTATACATTTGTGATAATTGCAGTAAAACCCTTTTTGTAGTAGGGTTGAACCTGTTTATTGATATGTGTGATCAGCGAGAATATCTAGTAGTGTGAAGATGAAAGCTACAATGAGGAGCAATCTGTTTAAGATAGAGCATGATTATATTTCATCATGTGGATGCACTCTTCTCATGGAGAAACATGTTGTTGCAAAGGAAGACATGTGGCACGTGGTTATTGCTTGTGACCATGAACTTGTTGATCTATATATTTGGTTAAGGATGTGTGTTGCCTTGTTTGCATGTAGGCTACCAATGCTAATCCTCTTGTGGGTGGCTTGGAGGTCGAGGAAACCATGTTGTTGTAGCCATATTAAACAAAATGGACCTGACACTACATAAATTGGAGCTTGGACCAGTGGAATGTCCACTTATGGTTATCCCATCAAAATTTGAGCACAAGTCATGAGATTGGAAATGATTATGTGCAAAAAAAAAATTCTATGGTGCTAATATGTGGCCGGGAATGGTGGAACCATATGCAATTGTTGTTTTTAGTGCGTGATTGTCACCAAGGAGTGCCTTCTTATTGTGGGTGCATGGAGCACACAAGATCATTATAGACAAAGAGTTTTGGCTATTGTTTGGTGCACAATGAGAATGTGGGTGGAATACTTGTAGAGAGTAATGTTTGTTTATAGTCCCTTCATTTGATTTTGAAGACCAATGTGTAGGTTAATGGATGTTGAGCCATCAACAAATGAGAGCACTACAAATACAACTTGGAAAAGAGAACTGGGAGTGGACGACAATGTGGTTGACCATGTGGAAAAGGGGCTAAAGGAATACACTGTCGGTTGCTATGTATGTTGAGGCATGGAATTATGTATCGTTATTTCATAGATGCAAGGTGGGTTGTTCACATTAGTTGATCATGTGAGATGGACACTTTCTTATCGTGATTGGTGGTTGAGCCTACAATGCAGGATATGTACATGGTTTTTGAGTAGATAGATGGCATAGTATATAAAAAATGGACAAGAGAACACTCAAGAGAGAAAGAGGTACATCAATGCATGTATGTTGGTTGGAAAGTGTAGAGTTCCTTTGTTGATTGCAAGGAGGCAGTCTCTTATGTGAAGTGAACATTGTGTAGAAGTATGCAACAAAGGTCTAGATAGAAAGCATATTCCATCTTTGCATTAGTGACATAGATTAATGATCATGTGCCAATATAGATGACTTTGTTATGGATCAGTGATGGAGAAGTCAACTACTGTTGGTGTACAAGGGCCTCCAACGAAAGTACTTATGCCTGAAGCACCCACGTGAAGAAAATTCATTGACAGTGACGTGGAGGCTGATACAAGGAATTTGTGGACATGTTGAGTTTGATATATATTGCATTGCTTGGAGTAGTGTGTGGTGTTACCATGAGTGTGCTTGACATTTCTAATGAAGTGTTGGCTAGACGATGAGTGTATTAGACCATGTTTCCCATAATGGTAGTTGTAATGGTTCATGGATTTTTCAGCCAATGTAATCGGTGCATCATATGTTTTGGTATGCATATGTGTGTGTGTGTGTGTGCATATAATTGATGGTGAATGGCACATGGAAATGTATTAGAAGGATTGACATGCCCATACTAGTCTTTAAAAAATAATTATGATTATTGTTACAATTTAAAAAGGGTAAATTAATTTAATTTAAGTTTTAACACAATTCTCTAACAATTTTCATTGGTAAGAGGCCATAAATGGTTGTTATACTTGAAATTTCCTGGTTTCTAAGATGGTAGGTAATAGTATTTTTTGGTGGAGGGATTTCGATCTTGAATTTGATATATTGTTTGTAAATCACCCAAGTTTGAAGGATTGTACTTGCAACTTAGATTATAAACAAATTTAACTATATTTTCATTTTATCTTTTTAAATTAAAATATCTTGTAATTGAGCCTAAAAACATAAATTAATCCACAGAGAAAGGGAATGATAACACATCAAACAAAAAAGATGAAAAGAGGGGAAATATATATCTTTATTGTTATGTCAACCAATGGAGAAATGGTTTTACAAGTCTCATTGAAGCACCTCGTGGGTTTCTACATTTAAACAGAAATAATGCGAGCATTTTTCAGGGACATGAAAATTCAAACACTTGAGAAGCCTCCAATAGAGACATCCACATTTGAGGACAGCCAAAATGAATTGTAAATGAAGGTATGTGTTTTCACCACCCAACAATCTCTACCTTGAAAACAATTTTCCTGATACCTTTCCAAAAGAATTCAATCATCACCTTTCTTGTAAGCCAAGAGAAGCCAAACTCCATTGCAGCTTCTCTAACAAAACCAGTTGTGTAAACATGTCTGCACAATTTTCCCCAATATGAACCACTCTACCTTCATCAGTAACTTGTCTTACAAAATGATGCCTTGTCCCATTTTGGTATGCTAGACAGTTAGTCAAATACACAACACACGGAACATATTATCGTGTACTTGTTCAAACTTACCCAATAGATCCTTGCATTCATGCGAGACATAACCTTAAGTAAATATCCTCTTGTCAAAATATATTGCAAACTAAATTACTACAACCATTGTAGGTGATAAGTTTGTGTCTCTAATATATTGAAGCACCCATTTCCAATGCTCTAGATTTGCCATGTGTCCACTAACAACACCAAGTGCATGTGAAATATCTAGTCTTGAACATTTTATCGCAAACATCATCATTCCTATTGTATTGGCATACGATATACGAGATATATGATCATTTTCATCCTTACTACCAAAACATAGACTTGAAGAAGGATTACAATGGAAAGATAAAGGGATATTTACTAGTTTCACAATGGTCATACTAAACCTCATCGGTATCTACACCATAGACTTCTGTTGTGATAACCACAACTTACCATTTTTTTCGTCTTTGTGTACTTATATGCTCAAGATTTGTTTTACTACTCCTATATCCTTCATCATGAAAGAATCAAACTACTATACCATTTCCTAGATACCTTTAGGCCATACAATGATTGCCTAAGTTTGCAAACAAATATCCATTTGCGATCGTGAACAACTTTTGATTGTTCCATGTACATATCTTTGTTAGTGATCATTTTGTGGACAACAGGATCCCATAATATACATCCCGTAACTTCATTACTATAACCAACAGAGATATAAAACTTGCAGAAATTCAAATATTGTAAGTGTGGAAGTAACTTATAGTTTACCAATACCTACAGTCTCATCCCTTTCTTGCTCATATGGTACAGTCGTTGATTCCATAAACAAGTAGATGCACTTACTTCCTTAGATACAACCATTGCTTCACTTATTTCATAATTCCCTTCCATCTTGTAAATATTCCAAATCTTCATTTCCTTCATTACCACCAAAATTTCCTTGGACACTTTCAATGCTCCACCTTGACCTTTGCCATTTTATGCTTTCCTTTCCAGAATCGTATCCTAAACCAGCGCTAGAGTTTCTTTCATAGGCACAGCCTGAATTGGATAATGAACCATAAATGTTGATGTTATCGACTTTATTCCTTGGCTTGCTCCACACCAAATTCGTGCTTTGTCATAGATCAAATTGAACTATTGTTGCAAGTCTGACTTTCCACGAAGTCTACCATACTTCAACTAGTCCAACAGAAAAATAACTTGATCAAATGACTTGGTGAAGCTCTGCCAGGACTCTCATCATCCTCTCTCGGTTACTCGATTGGCTTCACTTCAAAATTTCAGAGTTTGAAGGCATGGTCAACACTCCAACTCCCAATTCCTCATAATCACCAGTGTTATCTCCCAAATTAGCACTGCTAGGTTTTCAAATCTGAAGTGATAAAATGAGTTAAAAAAATTTCTTTCTAAATTTTTTAGAGTACCTTAGGAGGTCTATTTTTGAAGTGTACAGCTGAAAGAACCATCACTTTGGATGTTGGCTTGTTAATTTTTTAATTACAGGTTTCGGTGGTTTAAGGGGTTTTCCAAAAGACCAATTAACTACCGAAAGTGGACCCTTTCGGTGGATGAGAGGCACATGGTAGAAGGCCCTTAACCACCGAAAGTTTTTTTAAGTTTAAATTTAAAATTATCGTGCTCTTGTGCGCACCAAATGTTCATGTTTATCCAAAGGAACGGAGTTGTGGTTTTATTTCAAGAGCTATTTTGTTTCTTGAATGTCTCATGATCTTTTGGCCATGCAACAGGAATGAGTGTGTCGAAATCATTGCAGAAGACGAGCATTATAGTCATTGCACAAGTGCCCTGATTGAGTATTGATCGAATGTATGAGGTGTATTTGTTGAAATTCACCAAGCATTCATTATAAAGATCTATTTGCTTGAATCCTGCATGGAAGGGACGCGTGGAGGGTTTGGTTAATCCAGCGCAGCATCACAAGGTGTCAAAACAAAGGTTCAAGCATTGATGAGGATATGAAAGATTCAAAGGAGCGTTCGATGGATTGAAGAGATTGTGCCATTTGTTTCAAACAGTTCGTTCGCCTCACTTTGCCCTCATCGTGGAAGATCGCTTCAAAAACATTGCTAAACAGGTATCAAAGAGTCGCCTTGAGTCAAACGAGCTTTAGTTGTATGCCCGACTTCGTTGGCGCACAACTGGGAAAATGAGTTCGAAAATGGTTTTGGTGGAGGGCTTCAAAGCGAGTCCCAAAAACATCCAGGCTTGGTTTCCATTGCCTATGGAGGAACTAACACGGCATTAGTTTGGTAAAGATTGGTTTCTGTATTTGGTTTTCTTCAGATTGCAGGTATTCTGCAGATGCTAGATTGCTTCAGTCGCCATGGGAAAGGTTAATACACAGTATTTATATGTTTTGAAAATATCAAAACCCAAGCCCGATTTATTTCCACGGATCGAGGTCTCTCATTTCTGCTTAAACGCCCGATGCATGCCCATTCATAGAAAACGCAGAGACAGAGTAAATTCCAAATGCCACATGGATGCGAAATTGTCAATTGGTGAGTATGGCGGCGTCTCTCGATTCCTTGACAGTCGAGGGCATCAGATCGAAGGCATTTAGTCATAAGGAAGACCCACGAGATGAGCAGATATAAGGGTAAGGTACTGGATCATCGCATTGTCTGTTAGAAATGGATGACGAATAGCCATGGTGGGTGGAATCCAGTTTGATTTGCTTCCGAGCTAGCAAAATTTGTCACAAGTGAAAGCATCTGGGGTGAATCCTGGTCATCTATCCGATTTCAAGTTTTGTGGTTATTTTATCGGTTTGGCATTGATGCATAGGGTACAAATCGACATGGTCCTAGCTCGAACATTCTTCAAACAATTGGTTGGTCTCTCTATCTCCTGGGAAGATACACAAGATGCAGATCCATTCTTGTTTTCAATTTGCAGGAAAATCTTGAAAACGGATTCAGATAGTCTAGACAAAAATGTACTAGGACTCACTTTTGTGACACCAGTTGCAGAACAAGTTAAATTCTTTGCTCAGGGATTTTCTAATTTGCTTGGAAATTCAATACTCCAACAATTTCTTCGAGCTTTAGAACCTGAAAATCTGGATCTAATGTTGTATTGAAAGGGTCATGATTTATGTATACAGGATTGGAAAGACCATACAGAGTATCATGAGTACATCGAAGCTGAAGATCAAATTATTTGGTTATGGCAGGTGGTCAATGGAATGCCAATGGAGCAACGCAGAAGGTTAATTTTCTTTTCAACCTCTCTAACCCACCTGTCACCAGAGGGATTTTTAGGACTTCCTTCAAAGTTTCATATTCACAAGGCCCATACCGACCTAAGTTGGCTTCCCATAGCACATACATTGCAGGACGATATCATGATGAGGATGTTATGGTTGCTGTTATTTTGGGAACTGGTACAAATGCTTGTTACATGCAGAGGCAATCCCAAAATGTCAAGGTTTTCTCTCAAAATCTGGTTATATGGTTATCAATACAGAGTGGGGTGATATTTGGTCTTCTTATCTCCCAGTAACAGAATTTGTTAAAGCTCTTAATGCTGAAAATGTAAATCATGGCAATGAACAGAAGCAAAGACACGAATGAAATCACATGTAGACACTCAGCCAGATATGAATTTGCAGAAGAATAGTCATCCTATACATAGTCATGAACATTTTCAGCATCTTCCACCTACTGTTGCAGTTCAGGAACACCATTTGCAGCTTCATAAACAACAGCAACAAAGGTCATCATGAAAGCTGAAACAAAGTGAAAGATAGAATTAAAAAGACCTGGCATTCTACAGTAAATGCATTTACATCTTAAAAAGATGAGAATACATTCATGATCAACAGCTCACATGAGCTTTTTGTGATTTTATAAGCAGCATCTTTCAACTTGAGGGGTGAAGCTTGAACACTTGGCAGAATAATTACCAGTCAAAGATCCATCCAAATTACAAATCCTCATTATTAGTAGCTAATGATAAATGTTCAAGCTATGCTTTCAGTGGTTTAGACGAATAGAATGACTGTTCATTAACCACCGAAAACAGGGCTTTCGGTAGATAATTCACTCAACATCTTTCTAGGTTAACCACCGAAAGCCTGTCACTGCCAGAATGATCGAATTTTTGCACAGATCGAGGTTTTTCTGATCCAAATCATTTGAAAACACTCATGATGGATAGATGATGAATTATATATTCAGTTTCAAGATCCATTTTTGGTACATAAGGATTAGAAAGGGTAGCCAAGTTGATTTTGGCACCTATTTTGGTGGAAACAGATTGGATTTTCTGCCTATCTCAACAAATTCGAATTTGTATCTCTTGGAAGAGTCATCACCCAGCCTTGGAAGGCTATTCTGCACTGCACCTTGACTCTACAAGAGATGAAGACCATGAAATCTGGGATTGACCTCATTTTTGGGGATCATTCCATATCTTTGGCAAACTGAATTTTGACTTTCTATCTTTAGCATATTTGATCCATGCTTTTAGGATCTCAAAACTGCATTGTAAAGCTATAAAGCTGAAGGTAGAATAGGAACTAAGGGTTGGATTTTGAGTTCTATATGCTGCTACTGTAACTAAGACTCATTCTTAATATATGAAACATTGCAAGCTTCCTTCATCTGTGTTTTCAGACCTTTCTTTTATGTTCTATGATATCTTATGATTGAATGATTTCTTTGTTGGCGCTTATTCAATCTACATGTGACTGTCATCTCACTAATTGATTGATTAAGTTAAGAATCATAAGTTATTGCCTTAGTTTTTAAACCCATTGTGCTTATTGTTCTACATGAGTATAATCTGGTTCAACAACTATCTTCTGTTATATTTGATCAACCCTTGTCTGATTGCATTTTTAGAAGGCCTTGTGATATTTGATATTACTAGACAGTCTTAAAGACATGGTCCAGTTCTTAGATATTCATCTTGATCCAAAAAGCACATCAATTATTAAGAAAATAGTTTCCAAAAAGATTGAGTTACCAGGCATCTCTGAATTACAGCCTAGGAGATTTTCCTGGAGTGATAACAACCAGCATGCTCCAAAAGATAGTTTGCTACCAATTTCTCATTCTTGTTACAGGACAAAAAAGTCTCTATAACAAGGGAACGTTCAAATCCCATGGCCACATGATGCTCAATTGCCTCATGTACCTATAGAGTTAACTATGAAAATAAAATTATCCTGGTGATCTTGAATAAGCCGCATTAATTGAGGATTATGTTTGCTCAGCTCATGAAGCATTAGTTGCAATATTTGAGGGTTAGCCTACACCAATGTACTTAAAGCCTTGAACTGTGGGTTGTTCTATATAAATTCAAGAGACCCACACCAACCCCGAACATAGCCCGAGTTCCAACCCAACACTAGCATCGTCTCTGCCTCCTGCCTGTCTGTGGGCTCATCCACTATGTCGACCCACTTGCAAAGTTCCTTGTGCCCTTGAGCCAACCAATCCCAGCTCCATTTGTTTGTCCCCAACGCCGTCCATGGCTTTGAAGGCCAACACCATCTTCTTCAAGTCCCAAACATCCATGGCCTATATTGTGCCCTCATATTTATAATGTGCAACTATAAGTGTTTCTTTCTACAACCCATACATCAATCTCTAAATGACGAAGACACAAAACCCAACATCAACTTGATGGTGCCTCTGCTCTAGCTCCCTGTGCATCTATTCCTCCACAGTCCAATAGATTTAGGGTGGCCCTCACAGACCTAATAAGAGAACATGGTGAATCCCATGGCCCCTTGGCCCACTTAGAATGCTTGAATTTTTCCCACTGAAGATTGTATGTATGCCTCGATACTACCTTCGCCTTTTCTCTATCATTTCTCCCATTTCCCCTTGTCCTTAGACCTTCAGATTCCATTTCTTCGCACAAATCCTCTCTTGACAAAATTTCCCTGCTTTCAAGAATCTTAACATCATATGATAATCATCATGTTGGACAAACCGACCACACTTAGAGGGGGGGTGAATAAGTGTGGGACTCTTTTTGCGAAACTTCCCTTGACAAAACATCTTAGTTAGCAATCACCATTCACTCATTACTTATTGTTGTCATTTATAATTAGTTAAATGTGAACATGCATCAACAACATATATCATCAACATATTTCATCAATAAGTCATCACTACAAGGAACACAAAGAACACAATATGTATGTCCAATTTTCTTTTTATTATGGACTACAATCCTTGGGTTATCAACAACAACTGAATAGAGTACAACTCTACAAGAGCACCATTTCTATAATGCAAGACTTGGCTTACACAACTCAACATCAACTGAGAAGAGGAATCAATCCTCAATAGATACCAATTTTTCAATAGGTACATGACCTTTCAGTAGTGCAGCATGTGTGTGTACGTACCCTACTAGTAGTACAACTTGTGTATGTACATGTCTTGTCTGTACTACAGCCTGTGTATCACTTCTGAGTTACTTCGGGTTTTCTCTTCAAGACAAACTCAGATCCTCTATAGCCTTCAGTCACATTCATTGATGTCTCTCATTGTCCAATCTAAGCCATCACAACACATCCAAGCTCTCCAACAACTTACTCATACTCCTCAATCATAAAATATGAATGCTACTCAATCATGTATAAGCAACCAGTATACTATGGTAATCATATCAGTATTAAATCATAAGAGTGTTGATCACTCTATCATTCAACCAACACAACCATATCACAACAGCCATACCAAGAATGCCTCAAGCATTCACCAAACAATAAGCAAGAGTATCCATCAAGACAACCATGTAACCATACCAGAGTGTCTATGGCAGATCTGAGCCCATAGTGTGAAGATCTGGAACCTGCTTCTGCCTTCAAGAACTTGATCATCATCTCACATCCAAGTCTTCATGACTTCTTCACTGTATGTGCTTTGTCTTCCTTCAGCTCGCGTATGTACACGCTCTGTCTCACTGCAACCCGTGTACTCCTTCAGAAACTAGGGTTTCTAAACTTCCAAAACTTTCTTCATCGAGATCTCGGACATACGGAAACTTTGATGCGTCCATGAGATCCTCCAGACTCTCTCTCTCTCAGAATAGATCTTCAATACATGCTCAAGAAATACAATTCACAAAAGACCCTTGCCTCTTATTTATACTCTCCAAGTAGCTTCCTTAGAAGCATCTTCTAGGTCACTTGGCCCACATAGCCATTTTGTCCACATAGTCACTTATGTTCAAGTTTGCCCAATTTTCCACTTGTCCATGTATCCAATAGCCACTTGACCACTTAACCCTCTTTCCTCATTTTAGGGTTAACTTTCTCATAAATTCTTTTCATAATTAGAAAGTTCTCCATTTATTTGATTATTTAAATAATCCTTCTTGACTTTGTCATTTTACTTTAATATTTAAATAATCACTTCACTTTATTTAAATAATATCTTCTTTGTAAGCATTTTGACTTTGACCTTTTGGGGCTTCAAGCCATCTTATGAGGATCCTCCAACTTCGTAAGGCCATAACTCTCAAACCGTGAGGAGTTATGTGACATTCCACATACGACCGGAAATGGCTTGACAAGCACTATCCATCTAGGACAGTTTCACTGACAAATTCATTGATATTCATCTCATTATTCCATAATTTAATCTTGGGTTCTCTAACCATTCTTCTTGGATAACTCAATTCATAAAGTGTCTTCTCGTGAGGGCTTTCACCATAAGGGTACCACTTTGGATTTCATCCATTTGTACTTCTTATCAACCATGATAAGAAAATAATGAGTCATGTTTACATCAATCCAACTAGGAATAACCCATGATAGCACATCACTATGACATTGAATCCATGCATGACCACATGATCCAATGATCAATTCATTGATTCATCAATCCATCTATGTATCATAACACATTGATCCATCTTCATCTATGCATCATATATCAATGACAACACATTGATCCATCATCATATATGCATGACATCATCTATGCATCACATTTATCTATCTATGCATCATATATCAATCCTTTATCTATGCATGACTATGACTCCACTTGACATCAATCCATTGACATCGAATACAATATATTGTTCCTTTGACATCAATCCTTTGACATCAATCTTTTGACATAAATAATTTGACATCAATGACAACATGATCCAACAATCTCCCCCTTTGGCATTGATGGCAATACCAACATTGATGGCAATACCAACATTGATGTCAACACTAATCATTGATGGCAACATGTAGACAAGGAATCAATAGTCATCTCAATCACATCAATGTGACTATCTCTCCCCCTTTTACATCAATGACAAAGGGTAGTTCTCTCCTTGGGGTTGCTCCCCTTGCCTGAACTTTCCTTGGGGATGCTCCCCTTGTCTATATGCCTTTGATTTTCCTCTGAATAATCTCTCCCCTTTCAACAAGGGATATCACTCTAATGTAATGTTGAAGATATATCGCTCATGCTCCCCCTAGAACCATGCCTCTATGCTTTGCATATGGTAAATCTCTCCTCCTGGAATCATAGAAGGAAGAATGACTCCCCCTATGGGTATGTCTCCCCCTATAATATGCTACCAATTTAATCTGCTACTGCTATAAATGCTATTGCTTAACCGAAACATCAAATGATATTCTCTTCTAATGATGATCCTTGGACCTGTTCATGCATCAATCATCCAAATTCATTCCATACCATACATTTAAGTGTATGCCAATCATACATATTGTCTCATGTCTCACCAATGATACAAAAGATATGTCAAAATATAGGATCATGAACAAATACATCATGTGCCAAACTATGTGACAACCATGCACAACACCCATGTCCATCAACCATGTATATTAATACCAACGATATCATCAATGAAGAGTGTCAAACATATGCTAAGAACATGTGCCAACTGTGTGCTAAGCATATATCCATATCACACACAAATTCTTCTAACAATCCTCAAAATGTGTCAAAGCAAGATATGTCTCATCATCTACTAACATCATCAAGTGGATCTCATCAATATATGTATCCAATCCATGTACCAAACATGTGTCAATGGTGTACCAATCATATGCCTCTACCAACATGCCAACCATGTGTATCTACCAATATGCCAACCATATGCATCTACCAACATGACAACCATGTGCATCTACCAATATGCCAACCATGTGCATATACCAACATGCAACCCATGTGCATCTACCAATGTGAATCAAACAAGTGTCATATCACTCATGATATGTCTCTACCATGAACCAAGTGCCATAACCATATGTCTCAATCATCCAAGAATCATACCAAGTGTCCGATCGAAAGTATATGCTAAACAAGTAATACCAATGATGTACTTTAACCAAGTACTATCACCCACAATCATGTATCATGAAAGTGCATCAACCATGCACCAAATAGAGATCAAGTTGTTACTCAACAATGATGTACAACATGACCAACTCATCAACTCATCAACTACATGTCCCAATATGTATCTCAACCATATGCCAAATGCATGCACCAAGACATCCAACAAATATGCCTCCAACAATACATCATAAGGTATATTAATTGAACTCACATATATACCATCCATGTACAATAACAGATTTGCCTCAACCATCATTCACTACAGCAAATACTAAGCATCCAATAGTATCTCCAAGCATGTGTAAGAAGTGCACTTTAATGATATCTCTAGCTTGCATCATTATGATATATCTCATAACCAAGGTGCCATAAATTCACTGGCATAACCAGAATTGTTCTTCAACAGAAAATGCCTCAATCCATACTCAAGGGTTAGTACCATGCATCCAAGATAGTCTTTCAACACTCAACCATATGTCATCATCATACATACATCAATTATGTATGTCAACTAGTAATCATGAAAACCTGCAACAAACAATGTCAGACCCTGCAATAAACCATGTCAGACCCTGCAACACAGAGTTATATCATCATACCATGTTGCAACTCATGTGCATAGCCCTTTTTCCCAAAGGCCTTTACCACATATGTGTGGCTTGTTGCACAGACAGTTCGTGTATGTACGCAACCTATTCATAGGTCAACCTGCGTATGTACACGATTGTTACCACTGTAACCCATGTATGGTTCTGAATATGAAACACTTAAGCTTACCTAAAGGCTTCTACTCTGCTCTGGTTGTTCAGCCTTCTTCACCCACTTCTAAAGGTGTCCCTGCTTCTCATAACTTGATCTCTAAGCTTCCATCTTTTCAAAAATGTCTCCCTTCCTAACTTCATTCCTTCTTCTAGTCATGTTATATGAAGTCTTCATCATGGACTTTCTTCTTGTGTTCCAGCAATCTTGGGACTTGTGACCAAATCCACTACAAATGTAGCATCTCATGATGTGATAATGAATAACAATGTGTCCTACTTGATTACATCTCCAACACCTTAGGGTGTTATTGTCTCTCCTTGCATAAAATCTGCATTCCAAAGCTTTGTGACCATATTTATTACATGAGTAACATTGACCATGAAAAACATTTGCATACCTTTTCTTTGGTGTCCATATTGAAGGTATCTCTCTTCTTTGAGGTGTAAACATGGCTTCTTGATGTCTTCCTTGCTTTGTTATTTTGAGACTTTCCTTGCCTTGTGTAGATGGTTGACTTGCAATATTATTTCCATCCTTTGAGACCGAGGGACTTACTTCATGCTTCTGTGAGGTGATGGCTTCAACATGTGTAGCTTCCTTCTTGTATCCAAGACCCGATTTATCATTCGTTGATCTTTGGCTATCCAATATCTCATTCAATATTGTTGAGCTATTCAAGAATTTGTTTGACTTCTCTACTTTCTTTCTAAGATCAACAACTTCAGCTTCCAACTTATGACATGACTCTTCCTTTTCATTTATTTGATTCCTCAATAGTTCCTCTACCCTTTTGGCTTCTTCAATTTTGGTCTTGAGATGGACAATAATTTCAAGACTTTTTCTACTCTCGTCATCTACCATCTTATTTTCTCCATTTTCATTCTTTAGACTTTTTATCTCCTCTTCTTTTTCTTCTAATTGAGTCCTTTTACTTTCTTATTGTTCTTTGAGCATTTCCTTCAATTTTAAGACATGCTTTTGATTCTTATTAAAAAACTTTTTAGTGTTATCCGAAAGATAGCTATAGTCTATATAATAATGGTCATTTTTGTATTCATATAGACCCCTTTCAACTTTCTCTTTAAGCTCCGATAGTTTTTCTTCTACTTCTTCCATTGGATAACAATCAATTGATTCTATACAAACTATTTATAGATTTTCTTCTTCACTTGTAGAGAAATATTCAACATCATCACATTTTGAAATATTGCAATCGGGGGTTTTTGGAGATTCTTTACCTTCATTAATCTTGATGGAATTGTCTTCAAGGTATTCCTTTTTTCCAACATCATCACATTTAGAATCATTGGAAATAGAGGATTTTGGATATTCTTTACCTTCATTTTTCTTGATGGATTTGTCTTTAGTGTCTTCCTTCTTGATTTGGCATGTCTCTTCTAGCTTTAACCATAGATCCTTGGCGGAAGTGCATTGTCCCATGCTCTCTTTGATAGAACTTGAGAGTCCACTAAGAATGGTCTTGAGAGCCAATGCATCATTCTTCTTTCCTTCCCTTTGAGCTACAAACTTTGACTTGTTCTTCAAAGGAACTGATCCACCAATGGCTACTTTCCAAATACTCGCTCCCATTTCCTTCAAATGCACTCTCATCTCTATTCTCCATGTAGAATAATTTTCCTCATCAAGGATTGGAACTTCATCATCCATTTGTGTGTCTATGGATCTCCTCCAAGCTTGTTAAGGCTTATAGTGAAGGCCTGCTCTGATACCAATTGTTGGACACACCGACCACACTTAGAGGGGGGGGTGAATGAGTGCAGGACTCTTTTTGCAAAACTTCTTAGTTAGCAATCACCATTCACTCATTACTTATTGTTGTCATTTATAATCAATTAAATGTGCACATGCATCATCAACATATATCAGTAAAATATTTCATCAATAAGTCATCACTACAAGGAACACAAAGAACACAAGATGTATGTACAATTTTATTTTGATTACGGATTACAATCCTTAGGTTATCAGCAACAACTAAATAGAGTAAAACTCTACAAGAGCACCAACTCTATAATGCAAGACTCAGCTTACACAACTCAGCGCCAACTGAGAAGAGGAATCAATCCTCAACAGATACCAATATGTCAACAGGTACATGACCTGTCAGTAGTGCAACATGCGTATGTATGAACCCTACTAGTAGTACAGCTCACATATGTACGCGTCATGTCTGTACTACAGCCTACGTATCACTTCTGAATTACTTAGGGTTTTCTCTTCAAGACAAACTCATATCCTCTGCAGCCTTTGGTCACATTCACTTATGTCTCTCACTGTCCAATATGAGCCATCGCAACACATCTAAGATCTCCAACAACTGACTCATACTCCTCAATCATACAATATGAATGCTACTCAATCATGTATAAGAAACCAGTATACTATGGTAATCATATCAGTACTGAATCATAAGAGTGTTGCTCACTCTATCAATCAACCAACACAACCATATCACAACATCCATACCAAGAATGCCTCAAACATTCACCAAACAATAAGCAAGAGTATCTATCAAGACAACCATGTAACCATACCAGAGTTTCTATGGCAGATCTGAGCCCATAGAGTGCATATTTGGAACCTGCCTTAGCCTTCAAGAACCTGATCATCATCTCACATACAAGTCTTCATGACTTCTTCACTGTACACACTCTGTCTTCCTTCAGCCCGCGTATGTGTGTGCTCTATCTCACTGCAGCCTGTGTACTCCTTCAGAAACTAGGGTTTCTTAACTTCCGAAACTTTCGTCGTCAAGATCTCAGACATACGGAAACTTTGATGCGTCCATGAGATCCTCCAAACTCTCTCTCTCTCTCAGAATAGATCTTCAATACATGCTCAAGAGATACAATTCACAAGAGACCCTTGCCTCTTATTTATACTCTCCAAGTAGCTTCCTTAGAAGCATATTCTAGGTCACTTGGCCCACATAGCCACTTTTTACACATAGTCACTTATGTTCAACTTTGCCCAATTTTCCACTTGTCCATGTATCCAATAGCCACTTGACCACTTAACCCTCTTTCCTCATTTTAGGGTTAACTTTCTCATAACTTTTTTTCATAATTAGAAAGTTCTCCATTTATTTGATTATTTAAATAATCCTCCTTGACTTTGTCACTTTACTTTAATATTTAAATAATCACATCACTTTATTTAAATAATATATTCTTTGTAAGCATTTTGACTTCTTTGACCTTTTGGGGCTTCAAGCCATCATATGAGGGTCCTCCAACTTCATAAGGCCATAACTCTCAAACCGTGAGGATTTATGTGACATTCCACATACCACCGGAAATGGCATGACAAGCACTATCCATCTAGGATAGTTTCACTGACAAATTCATTGATCTTCATCTCATTATTCCATAATTTAATATTGTGCTCTCTAACCATTCTTCTTGGATAACTCAATTCGTAAAGCGTCTTCCTGTGAGGGATTTCACCATAAGGGGACCACTTTGGAGTTCATCCATTTGTACTTCTTATCAACCATGATAATACAATAATGAGTCATCTTTACATAAATCCAATTTGGAATAACCCATGACAAAACATCACTATGACATTGAATTCATGCATGACCACGTGATCCAATGATCAATTCATTGATCCATCAATCCATATATGTATCATAACTCATTGATCCATCTTCATCTATGCATCATATATCAATGAAAACACATTGATCCATCATCATCTATGCATGGAATCATCTATGCATCACATTGATCTATTTGTGCATCATATATCAATCCTTTATCTATGCATGACTATGACTCCACTTGACATCAATCCATTGACATCAAATACAATATGTTGTTCCTTTGACATCAATCTTTTCACATCAATCATTTGACATCAATGACAACATGATCCAACACATCATTTATGTGAGGTAGCAGGTCTTGCAAAACAAGCACTTGTCACAATTTATCAACAGTGGCTTTTACAGTGCCCAGAGATACAACACATCAGTGACCAAGATACATCGCCCATGATACAACATACAGTGCCCGAATAGGAACAGGAACAACGTCAGGAGTGGAGTTGTGAGTGTGCCCGCAGAGGTGTGGTTTGTCATCCTGGTCGGGAATGGTACTGTGAGTGCACCCGTAGAGGTGAGGTGGGATCCTGAATTTTCAGTCCTTTGTCTCCAATAAACAGGCAGGTATTGTCTTGGTCCTTATTCTATGTTTTTTTCTTGTCCCCTATGGCAATGAAAATACATTCAACACACATAAAAAATGGACAAGAGGTACCTATCTCAGGTGAAACAAACCATTAAGGTCAAGTGAAAATTGTCTCTTCAAGCAAAGCAGGGAAGTGGGTTTGGGTCAATGCCAAACATTTTCGGGGTATTTTAATATGTAGAGTTGTTCATCTAAAATGGGAACAGACAAGGAAAAAATTGGCCCTCCATAATAAACTTTCAAACAAGCCTCTTTTGCAAAGGTGTAACAACAACATGAATAAAGACAACAATGATTATGCCGTGTACATTTCCACATCCACACCTCTCACATGGTCACCTGACCTGTATGTGCAAGAGTTACTAAATGCCAAGAGGATATTGGAGGTTTTGGAAGTCAAAGGGCATGAGAGAGACCTTCAAATCCAACTATTGACAGTAGAAAATCGGGACTTAGTAAAAAACAATAAAGTTTTAACATATCAAGTGACATTGTTGCAAGAAGCCCTTTTGGAAGCAAAGGTTGAATGGAAAGGATTGAAGGATGCCGAGAAAATCAGGGAAGATTCTATTGTGGAAATTAGAGAGGTGATGAACTCTAAAACACCCAAAGATGAAGGGAAAACAGGTGAACAAGCATACACCCATGGAGTGAAAGCAAGGGATGAAGAGAAAAGAGATTTTACAAAAAATTCCAAAACTTGGGCACAAGTCATTAGCAATTCTTCTCATATGCTAAAAGAAACACACAGCCATGGGGACAACATGCAAGGTAGAGAAAACAAGGAAAGACAAGGCAGAGCAACAAACATAATTATCAAAGGTGTGAGAGAGTATGGAAAAAATGAGTGTACTCTCGATCTTGCAAGTGAATTTTTGAAGGACAAGTTGCTTTGGCAAGGTCGAATTTTCCAATCATGGAGGGTGGGTAAGCCTAGTGGAGAGAGAGATAGGCCCATAAAAGTTATCATGTCAAGCATATGTGACAAGCAAATTCTCCTAGGCAAGTAGCAACTCTTGAGAGGATCTCTCTTTTTTCTAGACGAAGATTTAACTATTAGACAGCAAGAGGAAAGAAGGGAAGAGTTTTCAAAGGTTAGGGAAGCAAGAGATGAAAGAAAAAGGGCATGGATATTCAAAGGAAAAGTTGTTATTTCCTTTTTCGGTCCTAATTTTAAAACATGACAACAAGTTGGCAGCCAAGAAGAGACAACAATTTCATTAGCAGGAAAATATGCAATAAGGCCAGTATGGACAAATAGGGGTGAAGACTCAACTTTGAGTCTTGTAGACCAAAACAAATAGAAATCAAATTATTCCCAGGTTTCCTTAAGATTAGTTTGTTGGAATTGCAGAGGTTATCCTTAGAGACGGGGACCTGGGTTAGGACCTATCGTGGAAGATAGAGACATAATTTGTCTATTGGAAACACATGAGCATGAAGGGTGAAAGACACCTTTGTTTGAAGAGTATGTGAAGATGGCAGTGTGGAACAAAGCAATTGAGAATGGTAAAGGACATGGAGGTATCATGGTATTAGTGAAGAAAAAAAAAGGTCGTCTCATTCAGTTAGAAAGAGAAGACTCAAATAAACAATTCATTTGGTTTAAAATATCAAAAAATGGTAACATCATCAGGATTGCATCATGTTATTTTGCCCCACAAGTTTCAAAAACTTACAAAAGTAGGGGGCTTGACCATAAAGACCCCTTTGCAGCCTTAAAAAATGATATTGCAACGTACTCTCAACTAAGTGAAGTCCTTATAGTGGGTGATTTCAATGCTAGGACAGCATGTGAATAAGCTATTAATCTTCATTGTAAGGAAGACTGCAACCCCATTTGGCTTATAGAAGAAAGAAATCATTAGTGGACAAGAGTTTCAGAGGACAACAAAAGATGCAAATTTTTTGGGGAACAACTACTTACTTTATGTGGGGAATTTGACTTAGTCATTTGTAATAGGTTGGCTAGATGGGTGAATTCTGGCAATTTCACCTACAATACTTACAATGGAGCAACGGTAGTAGACTATGCAATTTGCTCACATGGCTTGTGTGAGAAAATGGAGGAAGTTTTGATTGGTGAACAATTGTGGGAGTTGAAATATGATCATAAACCGATCTATTTAAGTCTAACTTGGGCTGAACAACAGCAGCATGGGACTAAAAATCAACACATTCAGCAACCTCCTTCAAAGGGTAGAATTATGGTGACTCAAAAAAATTGTAACACCTTCAAGATAGCGCTAAAGAGGTTGTTTAACAAAGAGAAAATTCAGTCCCAGGGCCTTCATAGCCATGAGCTAACAAATTTAATCCAAAGCGCACTTACAGAATGCAAAAGAGAAAAAAATAGGAAATCTGAAACAAACTGCTTTCCGGTTAATGTTTGGTTTGATAAGGAATGCAAAACAGCAAGGAAAACTTTGAAAGAGTCAAGCCATAAATAAATAAACATAAAATCTTACAAGCAAATTGTAAGAAAGAAAAAAGTTAATTTCATGATCTCAAGGAGGGAGGAACTAATATTTTTGGGGGAAAATAACCCCAAGTTATTTTGGAAGGAACTTCAAACGAGAAAGAAACAAACTGAAAATAATATCACAACTTATCAATGGTTCAAGTATGCAAAGCAACTTTATGAGAAAGATCCAAAGGTGGACCCCCATCCCTTGGTCAAAACTACTACTATATCTTCACCGTGCAATAAATTGAGGTGGGTATCAAAAAGTTGGGTGTTGGAAAAGCAAAAGATTTAGTTGAACTCCAAGCAGAATATCTAAAGTGTTGTTAAAAAACTCTTGCACCTCACATCATGGATATTTTCAACAACATCATTCAACAGGGATTCCCTACAAATTGGACAACAATCCTAGCAATGTCGCTTTTCAAGAGTGGGGATGTCAACAGTCCCTCCAACTATAGGACCATAATGATAAACCCCTTGTTTGCAAAGTTATTTGGAAGGATGTTAGAAAATAGAATCAACAAGTGGGCGGAAAAAGGGGATAAGCGTGCTAAAGGGAAAGCAGGATTCATACCTAAACACTCAACAATTGATCATGGTATAACTCTAAGGCACATCATTGAAAAAGTCTGGGAGAAGAAAGAGGAATCATTTTGTTGCTTTGTCGATTTCAAAAAATCTTTTGACATGGTCCCTAGAGATAGGATTTGGCATAGAATGGAGGAACTTGGGGGTTCCTATACATCTTGGAGCAGTCATCCATAGGCTATATGAGGAGGTTAAAGTCAAAATCAAAACATCAACTGGTCTCTCCGAAATTTTTAGGAGCGATATCGGGGTCAAGCAAGGGTGCCCATTGTCCCCTACCCTTTGTGGTTTATATATAGACAAAATTGAAGAGTGGTTAAACTTACAGGAGGGTGATGGTGCTCTTTTGGGTGATTTTGTGATAAGGTTTCTTTTGTATGCAGATGACCTTATTTTGATTGCTAAATCTGCTCTTGGGTTACAAGAACACTTAATTTCCCTTGAGCACTTTTGTAGTACAGTGGGGATGCAAGTCAATACTAGCAAGACGAAAGTGGTAATTTTTTTTAGCAAATGAAAACATAAGCAACATAAGTTCTACTTTGAAGGCAACACTCTTGAAGAAGTGGCAGATTACAAATACCTCGGAATTGAATTCAACAAAAATCTAAGTTGGGAAGGTTGCAGAAAGAAAATAACTTTGGGAGGTTGGAAAGCATTCTATGCTTTTCAAAATAGGTGCAGAGAAGCAGAGATATGGGATTGGAAGACTATGCAAACTCTCTTTGGGATTTTATTGATCCCAGTGGTTTTATATGGTTGTGAAGTGTGGGCCAACAACACATTTGACTTACAGTGGAAGCAAATTGAGAAGATTAAAAAACGCTTGATCACAAACAAGTTTAAAATTAAAATTCCAGTCCCTTATGATATCATGGTGAGTGAAATGGGGGCTACTCCTATTGAAGCAATTGCTATGGTGTGTCTCATAAGGTATCTAAAAACAATTGAGCAAATGGAAGACAGTCGGTGGCCTAAGATAGTCTTCAATGACATATTGTGCAAAAGAAAGAAGATGTGGATGTGACAAAATATTAAATGGCTTAGTAAATGGGATATCCACTTGAACAAGTGCCCTACGAATAGTAAAGAGATAAAGGCTTTTGTTATTGATAGGTTCCACAAGCGAACTTGGGATAAAGGGCTCGGGAGAAAGAAAGAGTATTATATTGAAGCGTTTAACCCCACATACAATAATCATCAAAAAGCGTACATAGGGGCCAATATATCTTGGAGAGCCAAAATGCTTATTGCCCAATTAAGAACCAATTCACATCAACTCCATTGTGAAACTGGGTGTTGGAAAAGACCAAAAGAAGCTTGGGAAGAAAGGGTGTGTGTGTTATGCACCTCTGGAAAAGTGGAAACAGAAAAACATTTCATTTTAGAGTGTGAAGCCTTCAAAGACAGTAGAGACAACTATAAAAGTACCTTGACAACTAGCTCTTGGAATAACGTATTCAGTGAGGGGACTTTGGAGAATTTGGGGGAGCTCATCATCAAGTTGAACAGGAAAAGGGTTGAACTACATAAATCAGTGTGTGAGGCGGTATGTCCCATAGGCTATTGTTAGCCCCGTGGACGTTAAAATCATTTTCTTTCTTTCTTTCTTTCTTTCTTTCTTATTTCTTTCATTCCTTGGCATCTTGTACCCTAGATCTACAATGTGCTCCTTGTGAAGGTGTGTCACATCTTCACAACAACCCTACGAGCACTTCCATGGGCACCTTCATGAACCTAATCACCCATCAATACTTAAATCAAGGGTTTCATTACTACATGCACCTTTGTCACTACTCTAGACCTATCTATGCTTCCATGGATCTCACACTACTCTCGTTCGAGAATCTAGGTCTGCCTAAACTCTTATACCACTTGTTTTAATCAAGTCTACAAAACCGAAATTAATGAATAGAGAAAGGGAATGATAACACGTCATACAACAAAGATGAATAGAGGAGCTAGATATCTCTTTATTTCTATGTCAACTAGTGGAGAAATGTGTCACATACCCACTATGGCATAATAAATTTTTGGCCTTTTTCTTCTTTTCTCTGAGGGACATAGTTCCCTGAATCCCTACGGGGCCTGATACAGACCCTGCCATCCCCTTATCTGCACTCATATGATCTGCGGCTATGGCCACAGGCCAAACAACTAGGCGCCCTTTCGCATTTCGCGACTCAGCAATATAGGAGAGTTGAGTCTTTCGACTCTGCAAACCCCGAAATGTCGAAATGTCGAACCCTGAAAGGGATGGCGAGTGACAAGCTCCCCGCTTGGGTCTTGTCCACGTGACCTTATTCCGTGACCACGTGCTAAATCGACAAAGCACTTACCGTCTTTTCGTGATTCGGGGAATCGTGATGCGATGTCTCTTCCTCTCCCTTTCGAATCCCTAAAAACTCTGTAATCTCTTAAGTTCCCCTCCAAAGGGCGATCAACGGCTATAAGCCTCCCCTGATCCGACGGTCCTAGCCGTATCGAGATTTCAGTAATCGGGAGTTCGAAATGCAATAGAATCAAGTCTTTTGACTCTTCAAACCCCGAAACCCGATACTCGAGTTCTTGTATGAGATCCAATGGCTCTCGATGTTTTGGATTCAACGGTTCGGATCTTTTCGAAGTTTCGTGAATTGGGATTTCATGATGCAACGGCTCCAAAACTCTTGTCACTCCAATCCCCAAATCCCAATATGGGGATTCGTGTAGGAGATCAACGATCCTCGAGGATTTGGATCCAACGGTCCACGGAATTTCGAAGCTTTCCCTGAACTCTGACTGCTCACCACACGTCTCCTCCGATGGACGATCTAGATCCTTTCAAGACTTCTCCTTTCTGCCACAGAGTGCATCAGGGTTTCGGGTACCAGGATTTCGTGACTTACAAAGACAAGGGTTCTTGCCCTTTGCTTTCCCGGGTGCCGAAACGTCGAAATTTCGATCGGCAACCACGTGTCCCTCCAATGGATGGCTGCAACCAATACCCATGATCAACCGTTATGATCTTTTCAGGATGACCAACGATCACGATCAAATCCCGGCTTTCTCAAACTTATTCACACTTAAACCGATTCAGGGTTTCGTTTACTGGGATTTCACGACTTGCAACCCCCAGTGACACAGATCCTCTGTCAATTCGAATCCCCGGTATCTGAAATACCGATGGACTCTTGATCTTTGCCATGTGTCCTCCAGGGATGGACGGTCCAGATTGTTTTGGGACTTTACCAAGTGCGAGGTCAAAATGCTCACCTTCCTCTTTTGTTTCTCGATGTCCGAATCCCCAAAATGTGTGATCTCACGACACATGGCCTCCCTTAATCGGACGATCCAGATCTATTTCGGGACTTCCACCATGGAGTGTCCCAATCTCTCGTCATCAGGACTTCTGAAATTCCAAAGTCTGAAGCCCCGATATCAACTCCTCTTTCGGGACTTTCGCCTCTGTTCACGAGGCTTAACCCTCATGCATCTCCTAACAGCTTCAACGGCTGTCGGGTTTTCTATCTAAGATCTGACGGTTCAGATCTGTCCCACACTGTGCACACTCCTGCTTCTCCCTGGACGTGGAAAAACCAACGGTCCAGATACTCCCACGAACCTTGGGGATCTACGGTCTCGATTTCTTCGCTACTCACAAAATAAAGGAAAAGGGTTAAGACATTTAACGCCCTCATTTCTTCCTCCAATCTAATAGTCGTGAATGACCATAGATCTTCCGACAGGATCTTGTCTGTCGATCGATACTTATCCCTACGCTGTCATTTTGAGATTTCAAGAGGATCATTCTTCCTCATACAGGGTTACTAAGACTTGCGCTTTCAAATCCTTTTTCCGGGTTCTTGGTAAGCTTTTCAAGAAGGGTATCTCTGTGGAGAGTTCGATTCCGGGTATTCTTGGAAACAAATAAGAGCATAGATTTCCCGAAAGAAGTCTTGAAGTCTGAATTAGATCGGTATACATATATATAAATCTATCTATAAACATAAGCCATATGGATCTATTCTGGGTATTCCTGGAAACGAATAAGGGTATAGATTTCCTGAGAACGGACTTGAAGTCTGACTTAGGTTGGTAAGCATATAAATAACAATTTATAAAACATAAGCCATACGTGGTCTTTCCATTATAAGCATGCAACCACCATTTCTGGTCAAAACACCACACAGACAGTCTTATACTCAAACCATTCATAAATTGCACAAACTACGAGCATACATATCAGCATATAAAATTCAAGATACAGGATATAAAACACTTATCAGAAATAACACCAAGTGTGATTGCAACTATTGAGAGGGTTGCTCATTTCCACCCAACCGTAGGCTCAGCGACTCCCAACGGATTTACCACTAGACACCCCCGAGCTGAGACCACGATGCTACGAGACTGAGTCTCTATTTTCCAGTGACCAAGAACAAAGGTTACTCTCCTCCTTCTCCTCTATCACTTAGTCTGTATTTTTCCAGAGTTCTCTTCCCTCTTCTCTTCCCCTCGCATCTGCCCCCTAATCGCACACTCTTCTTGCCTTTTCTCCTTTTGGTGAGGTTGTGTGTGGCACGATTTTCCTCACGGTGGTCAGATCTAAGGACTCTACGGATGGGCGGTTCACCCCCATCCCTCATTACTCATGAGGAGCCCTTTACCTAACAACCTGGTGAGTCATTTAATTTGGGGCCAGCAAACCACTTTTGGTTCTCCAGGCCAGTGAAGTCCAAATACGGTATTGGTTTCGGTGGAATTTAACGCCACCATTCTAGGTGCCTTCCACCGCCTTTCTTCAGCCATCGTGGTCTCTTTTTTAGCACATCCCCCTCTCAACAGTCCTGCAATATATATTATAATATTATTCACATTCATCGACCTTTTTCACAAGGTCCATTCACATCACACATTCACATTTCTGATTTTGCCACAATACTTGGCCAGTATAGTTATTTTTACAGACTGAGGGAAACAGGGTGTTACAATTCCCTCCCTCTTAAAGGAACATCATCCTCAATGTTTTATTTATCAACTTGACATGCATGTACAGGTGTAAACAAAATTGAATATGCTTGTTTCATGGCATCCTCCATTTCCCATGTAGCCTCATCTGGGCCAAAATGTTTCCACTGCACCTTGACCTGTGCAATGGTTCGGTTCTGGAGCGGGGTTTCCTTTCTGTCCAATATGCATTGAGGTTCTGGTAGAAATTCTCCCTCCGGTTCCACCTGGATCACAGACCAATCAATTATATGGTTAGCATCATGTACATATTTCTTCAATAATGAGACATGGAAAACATTATGTGCTTTGACTGTGGGAGGAAGTGCTAGCCTATAGGCTATAGGTCCCACTCTATCTAGAACCTCAAAGGGTCCATAATACCGAGGTGCCAACTTGGCACAAGCTCCCATTTTCAGGGAACTTTTCCTGGGCCTAACTCTGAGATATACATGATCTACCGCTTTGAACTCTCTTGGAGTTCTCTTTTGGTCGGCATAACTTTTCTGTCGGTTCTGAGCGACCTTTAGGTTTTGTTTTATCTAAGTCACTTGTTGTTCCATTTCTTTCAACATGTCGAGTCCAAAAGAAATCCTATTTACGGAATTCCTCCAGTTGACTGGAGTGTTACATGGTCTACCATAGAGGACTTCGAAGGGACTCATCTTTAAGGATGCTTGGTAGCCGTTGTTGTAGGCGAATTCTACCAGTGGCAGGTAATCTTCCGACTTCTTGGGTTGATGCATTACATGCATTCTTAGCATGTCTTCAAGTATTTGGTTTACTCTTTCTGTCTGTCCGGCGGTTTGAGGGTGATAGGCGGTGCTAAACAGCAATTTGGTCTCTAAACCAGCCATTAGTGACTTCCAAAAGTTGGAAGTAAATTTTGTGTCTCTGTCAGACATGATCTCTTTCGGCATACCATGCAGTCTGAATATCTCCTTCATGAATACCTGGGCGATATCAATTGCTTTGCAAGTGGATTTGACAGGGATGAAATGGGTAGACATGCTCAATTTATCCACTACTACCATAATGGCATCGTTTTGTTTGGTCAAGGTTGGTAATCCAGTGATGAAATCCATGGAGATGGTTTCCCATTTCCATTCTGGGATTGGTAGGGATTGTAGTAATCTTGTTGGGTGTCGGTGTTCTGCTTTAACCTGATTGCACTCTATGCATTTGGCCAAGTACTCGGCCACGTCTTTCTTCATTCCAAGCCAATAGAATTGTTTCTTGGTGGTCGTGATCATCTTCTGGTATCCTGGATGACCAAAATAGGGTCTTTTATGTAGTTCATCCAGTATGAATCTCTTCAAGTCGTCATAATCTGGAATAATCTGCTTCTATAAGTGAGCAGACCTCCTTCAGTCATCTGGTAGCCTTCATATTTTACTCCAGCGGGTTCTTGTTGTAGGTACATGGTAACGGTCTGGACGAAGGGATCTGTTTCTTGTGCATTTCTGATTCTTTCCTTGACATTTGTCTCACAGGTGCTCACTTCTGCCAGGTGAATTGTTTTCATACTTCTGCTAAGGGCATCGACCACCCTATTTTCCTTTCCTTTAATGTGTTTGATTTCGAAATCAAACTCGCTAAGGAGGGCCATCCACCTAGCTTGTCTAGCATTGAGCTTTGGTTGATCAAACAGGTATCGCAATCCACAATGATCTGTCATAAGTACAAACTTTCTTCCCAGGAGGTAATGCCTCCACATTTTCAAGGCATGCACTATGGCAGTCAGTTCTAGATCATGGGTCACATAGTTGACTTCATGCTCATTCAATTTTTGGGATTCATAGAAGATCACACTTCCTTCCTGCATAAGGACTCCTCCGAGCCCTTCCTTACAGGCATCTGTGCACATGAGGAAGTAAGCTTCTGGATTGGCGATCTTCAGCATGGGTGCATGGGTCAGTAGATGTTTCAGGGTTTGAAATCTTTCTTCACATTTCTATGTCCACTGGAATTTTGTCCCCTTCTTCTGGAGGGCAGTGATTGGACAACTAATCTTGGAGAATCCTTTTCTAAATCTCCTATAGCATCCTGCTAATCCCATAAAGGATCTGATATCCGAAACATCCCTTGGGGTAGGCCATTCCATGATAGACCTGATTTTGTCAAGGTCCACCACTACTCTTTCTTCAAAGAGGACATGGCCTAAGTAATGTATTTGCTTCTGGAAGAATTCAAATTTGCTGAATTTGGCATAGAGCTGATGTTCTCTTAGCACTTGCAGCACAAGTCTAAGATTCTCTTCATGCTCTTTTCTATTCTTGGAGTAAATTAATATATCGTCAATAAAACAAGCACAAATTTGTCTAGGAATTTGCTGAGTACATTGTTCATCAAGCACATAAAAGTGGCAGGGGCATTGGTCAACCCAAATGGCACCACCACAAACTCATAGTGACCATGCCTCGTTCGGAAGGCAGTTTTATGGATGTCTTCACCCTTGATTCGGACTTGATGGTATCCCGACCTCAAATCAATCTTTGAGAAAACAGACGCACCCCCCAATTGATCGAACAGGTCATCGATCCTGGGCAAGGGGTACTTGTTCTTTATGGTTACCTTATTGAGTTGCCTATAATCTATACACAGTCTAAGGGTACCATCCTTCTTTTTTACGAACAGGATTGGTGCTCCCCATGGAGACACGTTGGGCTGAATATATCCCTTATCCATCATTTCTTTTAATTGCAACTTGAGTTCAACTAACTCAAGTGTGTTCATCCGGTAGGGTGTCCTAGACACCGGCACCGCTCCTGGTGCAAGTTCTATCGAGAAGTCTATGTCCCTTCTCAGAGGTAGACCCGGTACCTCTTCCAGAAATACATCTCTGTATTCTCTCATGATAGGGTGATCGTCAAGGCTTGGTTTGTCACCTTCGATTATTTTCAACACCTTATTGCATATAGGGGACATCCCTTTCAGAAATACTTTCTCATTTGCAGATTTGATATTTGTCTCACCGAGACAGGTTTTCAGATCCCTTGAAGGCTTATCTTTTTCCCTTCTTTACTTACACATTCTAAGGTTTTATGGTAACAATCCAATCTGGCTTTATGGGTGGCTAGCCAGTCCATACCAATCAATAGATCATACGATCCCAGGGGTAATATGTTAAGGGTTGTTTGGGTGGGGAATTTACCCAACATCAATTGGCAGGCTGGTATAACCTTTGCTACCCTTCTTTTGGTGCCAGTGGCTAACTGTACCAACCATGGCTTGGTATGTTATTGTGGCTGTAGTTTACACTTATCAACAGCTTTAGGGGCTATATAACTCAAATTTGAACCAGGGTCAATTAAAACATACACTAGATGGTTGGAAATCATACCTTCTATTTCCACTACTAAATCTTGGTGGTCGGCTTGGTTATTATCCAAGGCTGCATAAATTTGTGGCAAACTCCTGGCCACATCATTGACGATAGTAGTTTCCTGGATGTTATAAATCCTCCGACTATCCTGTTGTCGGTGTGGGCAGTCTCTCGATAGATGTTCTTCCCCGCAACCCCAGCATTTCAAAGGTTCTCTCTTTGGGTTATCAGTCTTCACTGATATGGGTCCAGAAGTTTTATTTTCTCTCAAGGAGGAAAAATTCTGCTGGTGCATACTCTGAGCTGGGAAGCTCATTCTTGGGTTCTTCTTATAGTTCTTAAATCCTGGGGATTTAATTCCCATTTTCTAAAATCTTGAACTATTCTTCTGTTTCCATCCTTCGCGAGAAACTGCTTGATGCCCAAACTGTTCCTGACAATAGGTTGCCTTTCGAATAGTGCCTTCTAGAGTCTTTGGCTCATCAAATTCAATTCTGTTCCAATAGTCCTTAGGAAGTCCACTGATGAAGTGTTGCACCTTTGCCTTTTCCACTTTTATATAGGGTACATACCTCAACAAATCGAGGAATTTGTTGACATATTCTTCTATAGTGAGTTGTCCCAGTTTGAGTTCATAAAACTCTTTAGTCTTTTCGTTGAAATATTTTTCCGACAGATACTTCTTCTGGAAGTATTTCTCAAACCGTTCCCAAGACAGGTCCTCTTCACGAACCCATCTAACATTCTTAAGGTCTTCCCACCAAATGGAAGCCTTTTCGTTCAAGTTGAAGGTGGCCACTCGGGCCTTCATATTTTCTGAAAAGTCATGGACTCTGAAATACTTCTTTAGTCCAAGCAGCCAGGCCTTTGCTTCCTCTCCCTTCTTTATCTCACCGTCGAAGGAGGGTGGTTTAGCTTTTCTGAATTCTTCGAATTTACGACCTTTGGGAGACTTTTGCTTCTTCTGTTTCCTTCGGGAATAGGAACTGGTTCTGCTGCTAGAAGAGCCCTCTAAATCGCCAGCTTCCTGCTCAGGGGAATCATCCGATGCTTGTCCTTTACCTCTGGGGTGGACCTTTTTTTAGGTGCTCCTCTCAGTGTGGCCACTAATATGACCATGTTTTTGAGTTTCAGGTTCATGCTGCATTTGTATTTGTAGATTGAATAAACTCTGTAGTAAAACTGCATTAATTTCTATTTGCTTTTCTTGTTCTTTCATCATCCTTTCATTGTCAGCCTTACAGCTTTGTAATTTAACCATGAGGCTCCTCACAGTCTCGGCTAGACCTGGAGGGGTCCCTACTGCCCTCCTTTCGTCAAACTCTTAGTCTCTATTGTGGGAGCCTTCTCCCACTTCATGGTGAGTCACCATACTATGCGTTGATAATTTCCCGCGGTTAATCTTCCGCTTGTGTGCAAAAGGAAAAACGTTGGTTGTTAGTCAATATTTATATTTATATATAACCAGTACATAATTCATATTTTCACATGTACACACACTATAGGGTTTTTTTTTTCATGCTTAACTTCGTCTTTTGATTAGGACGGTTAAGACAGGGAGTTACTCCTTTTAGGAGTGTTTCAAACGGAGCTTCTGTGCAACTCATTCATGAGCCCAAGCAGGCCAAGTGTTGTAACCATGCTCTGATACCAATTTGTCACATACCCACTATGGCATAATAAATTTTTGGCCTTTTTCTTCTTTTCTCCGAGGGACACAGTTCCCTGAATCCCTACAGGGCCTGATACAGACCCTGCCATCCCCTTATCCGCACTCATATAATCAGCGGTTATGGCCACAGGCTAAACAACTAGGCGCACTTTCACATTTCGCGACTCGACAATATAGGCGAATCGAGTCTTTCGACTCTGCAAACCCTAAAATGTTGAAATGTTGAACCCCGAAAGGGCTAGTGAGTGACAAGCTCCCTGCTTGGGTCTTGTCCACATGACCTTGTTCTGTGACCATGTGCTAAATCGACAAAGCACTTACCTCCTTTTCGTGATTCAGGAAATCGCAATGCGATGTCTCTTCCTCTCCCTTTCGAATCCCCGAAAAATCCGTAATCTCTGAAGTTCCCCTCCAAAGGGAGATCAATGGCTATAAGCCTCCCCTGATCCGACGGTCCTAGCCATATCAGGATTTCAGTAATCGGGAGTTCGAAATGCAAGAGAGTCAAGTCTTTCGACTCTTCAAACCTCGAAACCCAATACTCGAGTTCCTGTATGAGATCCAACATCTCTCGTCGTTTTGGATTCAACGGTTCGGATCTTTTCGGAGTTTCGTGAACTGGGAGTTCACGATGCAACGGCTCCAAAACTCTTGTCACTCAAATCCTCGAATCCCGATATGGGGATTCATGTAGGAGATCAATGATCCTCGAGGATTTGGATCCAACGGTCCACGTGATTTCGGAGCTTTCCTTGAACTCTGACCTCTCACCACGCATCTCCTCCAATGGACAACCTAGATCCTTTCGGGACTCCTCCTTTCTGCCACAGAGTGCATCAGGGTTTCGGGTACTGGGATTTCGCGACTTGCGAAGACAAGGGTTCTTTCCCTTTGGTTTCTCGGGTGCCGAAACACCGAAATGCCGACCGAAAACCACGTGTCCCTCCGATGGACAACTGCGACCAATACCCATGATCAACTGTTATGATCTTTTCAGGATGACCAACGGTCACGATCAAATCCTGGCTTTCTCAAACTTATTCACACTTAAACTGATTCAGGGTTTCGTTTACCGGGATTTCGCGACTTGCGACCCCCAATGACACAGATCCTCTGTCAATTCAAATCCCCGGTATCTGAAATACCGATGGACTCTCGATCTCTGCCACGTGTCCTCCACAGATGGACAGTCCAGATCGTTTCAGGACTTCGCCAAGTGCGAGGTCAAAATGCTCACCTTCCTCTTTTGTTTCTCGATGTCTGAATCCCCGAAATGGGTGATCTCGCGACACGTGACCTCCCTTAATTGGATGATCCAGATCTATTTCGGGACTTCCACCATGGAGTGTCCCGATCTCTCGTCATCGGGACTTCTGAAATCTCGAAGTCCGAAGCCCCGATATCAACTCCTCTTTTGGGACTTTCACCTCTGTTCACGAGGCTTAACCCTCATGCATCTCCCGACATCTCCAATGGCTGTCAGGTTTTCTAACTAAGATCTGATGGTTCAGATCTGTCCCGCGATGTGCACTCTCCCGCTGCTCCCTGGACGTGGAAAAACCAATGGTCCAGATACTTCCACGGACCTTGGGGATCTACGGTCCCGATTTCTTCGCTACTCACAAAGATAAAGGAAAAGGGTTAAGACATTTAACGCCCTCGTTTCTTCCTCCAATCTAACGGTTGTGAATGACCACAAACCTTCCGACAGGATCTCGTCTGTCGATTGATACTTATCCCTACGCTGCCATTTTGGGATTTCAAGAGGATCATTCTTCCTCGTACAGGGTTACTAAGACTTGCGCCTTCAAATCCTTTTTCTGGGTTCTTGGTAAGCTTTCCAAGAAGGGTATCTATGTGGAGAGTTCGATTCCGGGTATTCCTGGAAACGAATAAGGGCATAGATTTCCCGAATGCAGTCTTGAAGTCTGAATTAGATCGGTATACATATATATAAATCTATCTATAAACATAAGCCATATAGATCTATTCCGGGTGTTCCTGGAAACGAATAAGGGTATAGATTTCCTGAGAACAGACTTGAAGTCTGACTTAGGTCGGTAAGCATATAAATAGCAATTTATAAAACATAATCCATACATGGTCTTTCCATTATAAGCATGCAACCACCATTTCTGGTCAAAACACCACACAAACAGTCTTATACTCAAACCATTCATAAATTGCACAGACTATGAGCATACATATCAGCATATAAACTTCAAGATACAGGATATAAAACACTTATCAGAAATAACACCAGGTGTGATTGCAACTGCTGAGAGAGGTGCTCGTTTCCACCCAACCGTAGGCTCAGCAGCTCCCGACGGATTTACCACTAGCCACCCCCGAGCTGAGACCACGATGCTGCGAGACTGAGTCTCTATTTTCCAGTGACCGAGAACGAAGGTTACTCTCCTCCTTCTCCACTATTACTCACTCTGTATTTTTCCAGAGTTCTCTTCCTTCTTCTCTTCCCCTCGCATCTGCCCCCTGATCGCACACTCTTCCTGCCTTTTCTCCTTTCAGCGGGGTTGCATGTGGCACGATTTTCCTCGTGGTGGTCAGGTCTGAGGACTCTACGGATGGGCGGTTCACCCCCATCCCTCATTACTCATGAAGAGCCCTTTACCTACCAACCTGGCGAGTCATTTAATTCGGGGCCAACGAGCCGCTTTTGGTTCTTCGAGCCAGTGAAGTCCAAATACGGTATTGGTTTCGGTGGAAGTTAACGCCACCATTCCAGGTGCCTTCCACCGCCTTTCTTCAGCCATCATGGTCTCTTTTTCAGCACATCCCCCTCTCAGCAGTCCTGCAATATATATATTATAATATCATTCACATTCATCGACCTTTTTCACAAGGTCCATTCACATCACACATTCACATTTCTGAGTTTGCCACAATACTTGGCGAGTATAGTTATTTTTACAGACTGGGGGAATAGGGTGTTACAAAATGGTTTTACAAGTCTCATAGAAGCACCTCAAGAGCTTCTACATTTAAACATAAATAACACAAGCATGTTTTGGGGATATGGAAAGTCAAACTCTTGAAAAACCTCCAATAAAGACAACCACATTTTAAGATAGCCAAAACAAATTGTAACTAAAAATATGTGTTATCACCACCCAACAAAATATTGTTTTTAACAAATTTAACACTAATTAAAATGTATTAGATATAAACATTAGTTTTAACAATATTTCAATAAATATTTCTAAAAAGTAATCAATAAAACTAACTTTTTAATAAATAACTTCATTAATTAAATGTTTTTTTTTGTTTTTTTTTTACTTTCATACTCTATTTTATTTTGGTGTTTTTTGTTTTGAGAATAATCTAAATTGTTCACGCCATTGATCTAGGAAGAGAGGCGGAGGGATCTCAATTGGTCTTTGGCAAACTTTGAAAAAAGTACCAAACATATAATAATAATAAACCCTAATACAATATGTAGCAAATAAGTATTGGATAACTCCAATTACACATAAAACAATTTCAAATCGTTGTTATCATTTTTAAAGGATTCAAAATAATATATAACGGGTAAAAAATGTATTAAAATATAAGCTTAAATAACAATTGGGTTTTAGAGTTTCTATGGGTATGATTATCAAAGATTTCAAAATAAATAAAACTAAAAAAATTATATATATATATATATATATATATAAATGATTGGATTTACCATTTATATATATGTATATAATATCATTTATATATATGTATATAATATGTTAATGATTGGATCTATATATATATATTCATTAGGTAGGGTGTTATTTGGAAAAAAAAATAGAAATCATAAAGAAATAAAGAAATAATGTTTGAGAGTATATTATTTCAATAATGATTTGATGTATGTACATTCCTTTGGCGTAGTTATAACAAGATTTTGTTTTACTTTTCTTCAAATTTTATAAGGAAAATGTCAATAATATTGATGTTTAATAGAAGGGTACTGGTTAGTCATTATCATTATGACTGATTTAGTGTAGTTGGTTTTGAATATATTAATTATTAATAAAGATCATAAATTAATGAAAGATTATATTTATTTATATTTATGTTTATTGATATTTAGATGATTGTGATCTTCAAATCAATAATGATGTTGATGATGATTATTAGTATTATAATGTGTTTTTTAATTTTTATTTTTTATAAACTTTTCTTTTTCAATTTAGTTTATTAGTGTTATATTATCCATCTCATGTTGTATATTTTTGTGGTAAATTTTTCTTACTTTGTCAAAATCCGATAACAGAGGGAGTCAAAGTTTTGATCAATTTAGAATTCTAATTAATTTTTCAAGGCTTTGTGTTGACTTGTAATTGGGAAAAACCCTTAGGAGCATCATTCCACCAAGCACAAAACTTGGATCATGGTGAAACTTTGATGATATCTGAAATTTTTACTAGATTATTATCAGGTTTGTGGTTAGAAAAATGTCCTTTTGGTTACAAAATTAACTTCCTCCCCATACTAGAGGTTGGGTTAATCTTAACTCAATCATTAATGGGCTTATTGTGGGTAGCTTATGAACCCCATGTAATGGATTGGGATACTCCATTGCAATATGACTCAAGGTATAAGCTTCAGGAATTGGCCCATTGGCCTATATAGGCTTGGGTTGGTAGTGTACTCCTAGAGTGCATAGTGCAAGCCTGATTTGGTCTAGAGAGCCAAGTAAGAAGCAGCTCATTGTTGAACACTCTTCTTGAGAGCATGGAGACTATGTAATGTATTGTAACCATTTAGTTGCTAAATAATATATTGAGCATGCTTTAGAGAGTGGGTTTTTTTTCTCCTGAAAGGGTTTTCCCCAAGAAATCATGTTGTTTAATGGTTTGTTGTTTCTTTCATTTGTTTGCAACTATTCTATTTTATGTTTCTATACATTCTTCTCTCATGGATTAATGTACGAAGCATGTTCCTCACATTTGTTTCCTTTCCTTTGGTATTAGAGCATGATCACCTTGGATCCAAGTTGTTAGGGACAAGGTTTTTTTTTATCTAATCTTGGTTTGAGTGGGAGCTTGTGCATAATGAAAACTTGTTGCAAGAAAATGGCAAGCACAACAAGACCTGAAATGGTTAGATTGAAACATGTGGCTTTGGCCTAAAACATGCATGGGGAAGCATGGAGTTGTTGGTTTTGCTAAGCTCGAGTGTAGATTTGACGTGATATGTTAGATTTGTTGTCTAATGTTGCAGAACTAGTGTTGGGATGCCTATATCTAGTGTAGATTTGACTAGATTTGTGAGATCTACTGAAACCAAGTTTGTTGGTGTGAATATATTGGTTGGAGGTTGTTTTGGCATGGAAAATTGCATTGCATTGTTGGGGCCATCACAACATGGAAAATGATATTCTTATATGGAGAAATCCACCTAGGGATGTAGATCTTCCGGAGACTTGAAAAATCATGGCTTTGTTATATACGCCATGTGTGTTGGCTAAGTATCCATTTGTGATCATTGCAGTAAAACCCTTTTCATGGTAGGGTTGAGCTTGATTGTTGATATGTGTGATCGACGAGACTATCTAGTAGTGTGAATACGCAAACTACAATGAGGAGCAACCTGTTTAGGATAGCACATGACTTTATTTTCTTTTTGCGTATGCACACTTCTCATGGAGAAACATGTTGTTAAAGATGAAGACATGTGGCATATGGTTATTTCTTGTGACCATGAACTTGTTGATCTATATATTTGGTTAATGATGTGTGTTTCCATGTCTGCATGTTGGATACCAATGTTAATACCATTGTGGTTAACTTGGAGGTATTGGAGACCATGTTGTTGTGGCCATATTTAGAAAAATTGACCTAACATTACATAAACTGGAGCTTGGAAAAGTGGAATGCCCACTAATGTTTATCCCATCAAAAGTTGACCGCAATTCATGAGATTGGAAACGATTATGTGAAAAAAAATTCTTCTAGGGTGATAATTTGTGGCTATGCATGGTGGAGGCATATGCAATTGTTGCTACTAGAGGCTAAGATATGTTATTTGTTGTGTCACCAAGGAGTGCCTTGTTATTGCGGGTGCATGGAGCACACAAGATCATTCTAGGAAAAGAGTGTTGGCTATCGTTTGGTGCACAATGAGCATGTTGGTGGAAGACTTCTAGAGTGTAATGTTTTTTTTTATAGTCCCCTCATTTGATTTTGAAGCCCAATGTGTAGGTTAATGGGGGTTGAGCCCTTAGCAGATGAGAGTACTACAAATACAACTTGGAAAAGACATCTGGTAGTGGATGACAATGTGTTTGGCCACATGGAAAAGGGGTCGAAGGACTAGATTGTCGATTGCTATGCATGTTGTGGCATGAAACTATGTATTGTTGATTCATACATGCTAGGTGGGATGTACACATTAGTTGATCATGTGAGATGGACACTTTCTTATCATGATTGGTGGTTGAGTCTACGATGCATGATACATGCATGGTGTTTAAGTAGATAGATGGCATAGTATGTGAAAGATGAACAAGAGAACACTCAAGAGAGAGAAAGACGTACATCAATTCATGTACATTGGTTTGAAAGTGTGGAGTACCTTTTCCAATTGCAAGGAAACATTCTTCTATATGAAGAGAACATCGTGTAGAAGTATGCAACAAAATCCTAGATAGAAAGCATATTCCACCTTTGCATCAGTGGCATAGATCAGTGATCATGTGCCAATATAGATGAGTCTCATATGGATTAGTGATGAAGAAGTCAATTGGTATTGGTGTAGAAGCGCCTCCAATTAAAGTACTTATGCCTGAAGCACCCACATGAAGCAAAGTCTTTGACGGTGTCATGGAGATTCATGGAAAGAATTTGTGGACACATTAAGTTCCATCTAAGTCATTTTCTTGGAGCTATGCATGGGGTTACCATGAGTGTTCTCAACATGTCTAATGAAGTGTTGGTTAGACGATGAGTATATTAGACCGTGTTTCCCATAATGGCAACTATAATGGTTCATGGGTTTTTGAGCCAATGCAATCGGTGCATCATATGTTTTGGTATGCACGACCTATATACAACCTGAGTGGGCCTAATGGTTAAAAACATGTCTTTCCTCCTAAGAGATCACAAGTTCAAATCTAGAGGGGGGTAGGGTATGAATATCTTTGTAGACTTTAGCAGTCAAATCGTTGCGCAGAAGGGGTCCCTTGTCCTACAAACAAGGGGATCTCATACACCAATTTGGCATCTGGCTTGGTTGTGACCTTAAAATTAGAATAATATTATTATTATATGGCCCCAAGGGTTAGCTGAAGTGGTTCTGATCCAGACATGAAGCTATCCCTAGCGGAGGAGGTCATGGGTTCGAATCTCTTATTCCCCTTGGAGTTAGGCCCCGTAATGAGGAAATTTAAAATGGTTATTATACTTAAAATTCCCTAGATTCTAGGATGGTAGATAATAGTCTTTTGTGATAGAAGGATTTCAATCTTGAATTTGATATATTATTTGTAAATCACCCAACTTTGAAGAGTGATGCTTGCAACTTCGATTATAAATAAATTTAACTATATTTTAATTTTATTTTTTTTAAATACTTAAAATATTTTTTAATCAATTTGGCCACATATAATCATTAATAATTAATGATTGTAGAAAGTAATCAATAAAACTAATTTTTTAATAAATAATTTTATTAATTAATTTTTTTTTTTTTTCATTTTCACACTGAATTAATTATGTATTCTAAAACTAACTTTTAAATGAATAATTTTTTAATTAAATATCTTTTTTCATTTTCGTACTAAATTAATCATATACCCTATTTTTTTTAATAAATAATTTCATTAATTAATTAATTGTTTTTTTTTCATTTTTAAATTGAATTAATTATGTATTCTAAAACTAACTTTTTAATGAATAATTTTTTAATTAAATTTTTTTTTTCATTTTCGTACTAAATTAATCATATACCCTATTTTGGTGTGGTGTTTTTTATCGAGGATAATCAACTTAGAAAGAAATACCAAACATATAATAATAAATCCTAATACAGTATGTAGCACATAACTAATGGATAACCTCCAGGTATACATAAAATAATAATTTGTTAATCATTCTTTAGAGGATTCAAAATAATATAAAGTGTAAAAGATGCACTATAATATAAGCTTAAATAACAATTGGGTTTTTGAGATTTTATGGGTATGATTATCAAAGATGTAAAAATACAGTTAAAAAATAATAGCATAAAAAAACATATTCTTTTTTAAATATTGTATATTTTTTTTATAAAAATTATAAAATTGATATTCAACATATTAACAATGTATATATTTATTTCTAATTATTTTTAATATAATTTATTTTTTTTAATATTGTATAATTTTTTTTATAAAAATTATAAAGTTTATATTCAACATATTAACAATGTATATATTTATTTTTAATTACTTTTAATGTAATTTAAGGTTTGAAATAATTTAAAAAACTTAAAAAAATAAAAAACAATTATATATGTTATGATTGTGATTCAATTTACTTAGTAGGGTATGTATATCTCTGTAGATTTTACTAGTCAAATCGTTGGGTAAAAGGGGGTCCCTTGTCCCACAAACAAGAAGTCTCATACACCAATTTGGTGTGGTGACTTGAAAGTGACCTTAAAAATAAATTATTATTATTATTATTATATTTATTAGGTATAGTGTTATTTGGAAAGAAAATTGAAATCATAAAAAAATAATGGTTGGGATCATAATTTTCCCATAATTGACTTAGATGTATGTCCATTGTTTTAGCATTGTTTTACTTTTATTCAAATTTTATAAGGAAAATGTCAACAATGGCATTGATGTGCACTAGAAGGGTGACTACTAGTAATTATCATTATGATGACTTAGTGTAGTTAATTTTGAATATATTAAGTACTTATAGATATAATAAATGAATGAAAGTTTAAATTTGTTTATATTTATTTATTTTTAGATGATTGTCATTTTCAGTTTGATGATGGTGATAATTATTATTAATATAATGTATTTTTTCACAATTTAGTTTATTATTGTTATATTACACATCTCATGTCATATATTCTTGTGATAAACTTTTTTTGTTTTTTTTAAATATGATAATAGAGGGAGTCAAAGTTTTGATTGATCTGGAACGTTAATCAATTTTCTAGGCTCTGTATTGACTTGTAATTGGGCAAAACCCTTAGGAGCATCATTCCACCAAGCATAAAAACTTGGATCATGGTGAAACTATGATGATATCTGAAATTTTTACTAGATTATTGTCAGTATTGTGTTTAGGAAAAAGGTCCCTTTGTTACAAAATTAACTTACTCCCCATACTAGAGGTTGGGTTAATCTTAACTTAGTCATTGATGGGTTTATTATGGGTGGATTGCGAGCCCATGGTATTTCATATGATGTAGCCTATTTCATTGATTAAGATACCCCATTGTAATATGACTCATGGTGTAGGTCTCAGGAATTGGCCTATTGGCCTATATAGGGTTGGGTGGCTAGTGTAGTCCTGGAGTGCATAGTGTAGGCTCGATTTGGTCTAGAGATTCGAGCAAGAAGGAGCTCATTATTGAACACTCTTATTAAGATCACAGAGACTCTGTAATGTATTCTAACCATTCAATTGCTAAATAATATATTGAGCATCCTTTAGGATGTGGGGTTTTTCTACCGGAAGTGTTTTCCCTAGGAAATCATGTTGTTTAATGGTTTGTTGTTTCTTTCATTTGTTTGCAACTATTTTATTTTAAGTTTATACACATTCTTCTCTCATGGATTAGTGTAGGAAGCATGTTTATCACATCTTCTTTCTTTCATTTGGTATTAGAGCATGATCACCTTGGATCCAACATGTTAGGGACAAGGTTTTTTTTTTATCTAATCTCAGTTTGAGTGGGAGCTTGTGTAGAATGAAAACTTGTTGGAAGAAAATGGCAAGCACAACAAGACTTGAAATGGAGAGTGAGCTTGAAGCATGTGGCTTTGGCCTATAACATGTGTGGAGAAGCATGGAGTTGTTGGTTTTGTGAAGCTCAAGTGTATATTTGATGTGATATGATAGATTTGTTTCCTAATGTTGCAAATATAGTGTTGGAATGCCTAGATCTAGTGTAGATTTGAATTGATTTGTGAGATACACTGAAATAAAATTTATTGGTGTGAATCTATTGTTCAGAGCCTGTTGTGGCATGGAAAATTCCCTTGCATTATTAGGTCCATCACAACATGGAAAATGATAATTTTCTATGGAGAAAGCCACCAAGGGGTGCATATCTACTAGGGATTTCATAAATCATGGCTTTGTGATAGACACCATGTGTGTCGACTCAGTATCCATTTGTGATCATTGTAGTAAAACTCTTTTCGTGGTAAGGTTGAGCTTGATTGTTGATATGTGTGATCAACAAGACCATCTAGTAGTATGAATATGCAATATACAATGAGGATCAATCTATTCAGTGTATTGCACGACTATATTTCTTCTTGCAGATGGACTCTTCTTCTAAAGCAACACGTTGTTGCAGAGGAAGATGTGTGGCATGTGGTTATTTGTTGTGACCCTGAACTTGTTGATCTATATAATTGGTTAATGATGTTAGTTTCCTTTTCTGCATGTAGGCTACCCATGTTAATCCTCTTGTGGGTAGTCGAGGATACCATGCTATTGTGGCCATATTAAACAAAATGGATCTGACACTCCATAAACTGGAGCTTGGACTAGTCGAATGACCACTTATGGTTATCCCATCAAAAGTTGAGTGCAATTCATGAGATTGGAAATGATTATGTGCAAAAAATTTCTTCTATGGTGTTAATCTATGGCTGGGCATAGTGGAGGCATATGTAATTGTTGTTCCTAAATCATAAGATATATTGTTTAATGTGTCAGCAAGGAGTGTCTTGTTATTGAGGCTGCATGGAGAACACAAGATCATTCTAGGCAAAGAGTGTTGGTTATTGTTTGATGCACAATGATCATGTTGGTGGAAAAATTCTAAAGCGTAGTGTTTGTTGATAGTCCCCTCATTTGATTTTGAAGACCAGTGTGAAGGTTAATGCAGGTTGAGCCCTTAGTAGATGAGAGCACTACAAATACAACTTGGAAAAGGTAATCAACCACATGTATATTCATTCTCGGTCAGAAATATTGGTGTCTTACTGTTGCAATTGTCTTCTGGTACCCTAGATGTTAAGTGCATGGTACAATGTGCATCTCTTTTAAAACTAAATTTCTTTATTCCTGAGAATTAGGAACATAAACTCTATTCCTATACAAGAGAATTACATCGTCTTCTATCTTGTAATCTTTATATTTATGCTTTAAATTTTCATGCTGTAATCCTTTTGTAACTTATGCATAATGTTGGTCTATTGTTACAGCTTCTAAAATTCTATCTTTTAAATATGAACTGTACATGCTTATGGTTGTAGCATGCATTTCATGCACCCTTTTGTTGAGTGCATTAGTCACTTTAGTCTCTTTTCCCTTGATGTGCTTGGTGTCGAAGTCATATTCACTGAGAAATTTTAGCCATCTAGTTTGTCTAGCATTCAGTATTGGCTGCTCAAACAAGTGTTTCATAACACTGTGATCTATCTTCGGCTCAAAATTTCTACCCATAAGGTAATGTCACCACATTTTTAAGGCATGAACTATGCCTTCCAAATCTAAGTCATGGATAGGATAATTTATTTCATGCTCCGTAAGCTTCCTTGAATCATAACATATGACATGCCCATTTTGTGTAAGGACTTTTCCAAGACCTTCCTTGTATGCATATGTGCACACAACAAAATCCTCATTTGGATCTGCAACCTTTAGAATAGGTGCATTGGTCAAAAATTCCCTCAAATGATGGAAACTCTCCTTGTAATTTTTAAACATGTAAAGTAAAGTAATGCATACATATTCTTAAGCAAAACATAAATTAATCAATGGCTCATACACACAGTACACAAATATTTACGCTAGAAACCCTTAACCGGGAGAAAACCAAACTTCCTTGGTATCGCACCTCTCAACTCTTCATCGTATTAATTTCTTTCTCCAAAATACAATAAATATAGTATTTTAGGTATCCCATAGCTACCAAAACCCTAATCCCTTGATATGGGATTACTTTAGAAAACCACTAAAAATAGTGAAAATCGCTAAAATAGCAAAAATGACCCAAAAACAAAAAAAAATGGGGCGATACCCTGGAGCCAAAGGTTTCACATAAGTAGGGGGGGAATCTTGGCACCCCTGCAATCCCCCCTCAGAAAAGTGCTTGATGCACACGTACACCAAATACAGCAAGTGGTGGGATCGTCAAACCCTATCATCAAATCTGATGCACCCCCCCACACACATGCAAAGAATATAACACATACCCAACACTCCTCACATTTGGCAATCCATTCAAAATTTATTCCCTTCTTCTGCAGTGAAGTGATTGGATGCATGAACTTAGAGAAACATTCAATTAATATCCTATAATATCCATCTAATCCTATTAAGTATCTCACTTCTGAAACATTCTTTGGAACTGGTCGGCTTTTGATTGCTTCAATCTTATCAGGGACCACCATTATGCCCTCCTCTGAGACAACGTGGCCCAAATAATGGATTTTCCTTTGATAGAAAGTGTATTTTCTTAACTTGGAATACAATCGGTGCTCTCTCAACACTTTTATCACCATTATCAAATGTTTCTCTTGCTCATCCTCTGTCTTGGAGTAGATAAGAATAGAATCCAAGAAGACAATGATGAAATTGTTCAGTTAATCCCTGAATACTCCATCCATTAGACACATAAAAGTATCTGGTGAATTTTTTAGGTCAAATGGCCCCACCTCAAACTCATAATGGCCATATATTGTCTTGAATGTTGTCTTGATGGTGTCTTCTTCTTTGATTCTTACATGGTGATAACCTGATCTCAAGTCAATCTCAGAAAATATATTCACTCTTTTTAGTTGATCAAAAAGATCATTGTTCCATGGTAGAGGGTACCAGTTCTTTGTAGTAACCTTATTAAGTTGTATGAAGTCAATACACAACCTTAGAGTTCCATTCTTTTTCTTCAAAGAGAGTATTGGGGCGTCCCAAGGTGAGACACTTGGGCGTATGTACCCCTC